>BQKZ01004594.1:60461-71550 GCA_036244855.1 Temnopleurus reevesii | reverse complement strand
ACTTATTCGTTGCTTCTTCTATTTCTTTATCCAATAATTATCATTCATGACCTATGGTACATACATGTATTACTTGTTGATGCACATGATGCATCAGTTAGATTAATAGCTTCTAAGAAACCGGCCACCACGCCATCACCTCCTTTACCCTTTTTTTCTTTGTCACCCCCAATACTCTGGGGTCAATCATTTGTATTCTCTCTTTTATATGTTTTATGTATGTAAATGTATTTTCTATGTCGTTATATGTCTATTTTTTTTATACATGTATATGTATACCTCGGGGCTGCAAGCATATCAAGCTCTAATGCTTACGCCGTAGCCCTTCTATATCTCATTTAGTTTTTGTGTTTTATACTCATGTATGATATTATTATTATTACATATATTATTAGTTTGTCTGATGATATTTTCATATGAATGATATGTAATGTGATATAGAAACCAATAAATTCAATTCAATTCAATTCAATTCAATATACAAAACTGGTACAGATTTGCTAGATATCACCAACACAACACATCTTTTTCAGAATTATTTTTTAAGACATTTCAGTTTTTATTGAAGCAAATGTAATGAAATCAAAGAGAATTTTTATGTCCCTTTGAGACTACTGCAGACCATTTTTTATGTATTTAATTTCAGTTTCTATCAAGAAATCAAAGTAGGATAAGTCATCAAAATTATCAATTTAGTTTAATACTTCAATGGACCTTTGGGTCTTAGACAACTCTTGAATTTAAGCAAAGTTTATGAAAAGATGTATTCAGGACAAAAAGGAATGATTTATTTTAATGAATAGTACTAATATACCAGGAATACAGTTGTTAGTACACACTTCTCTTAATTACCCATTTATCAATGTTAGATTTTATTTTAACTGTTTCTCATTACAATTTACTCTTTGATTTTCACTGATTGCATTCCTAGAATTCACTACCTTTTTATTTTGCAATGAGTGATGAGATGATGCTGTAAGAAGTTTCAAAACAAAGCAAGGGGGCCCTCTAGTGACGGGCTGGCGTGAGGATATGTCTCATTATCACATGGGCTGAGATGTATGTTAGGGGGAGGTAGTATTTGGGAATGAAGTTTTGACAGAGATGTGTGTATCAACCAGAAATTGTTACATTTTGAACTTACTTTTGGATACTTTTCATATACCCCAGCTAAAATACATTAAAATAAGAGTCTATCCCAAAATGATATTTCTTCAACAGGAACAGAAAAAAATCAGATGAACAGAACAATATTAGTTTGAGAAAAACTCAGACAACTAAATGATAAAGTAATGAATGTTTAAACATTTAGACAAATTGACAACAGATGATATCATAGGTCCACAACTGACCATTTATTATATTCATATCAATGTTATAAAATGTTACTTTTCCCCAAAAATATGATTTCCTCAAAACTTTATAGGATGTAGATCCCCTTATTGCATGTTTACATTCATACGAAATGTTTATCTTTCTGTAGAACTGATGAATTTTGCGCCATGAATGTAAAGGAAATTTCTGGTACCTACGATGTCATCAAATTGGCAATATTTCTGAAAAAAATTCACTGATTTGCTCATTTTTTCAAATCTTTTAAAATTCATAACTTTTTTTTTTATTACTTGTCTAATTTTCTTCAAGCTTTTTTTGTTCTGCTCACCTATTTTTTTCTGCTCCTGTTGAAAATTATTATTTTGGGATAGACTATTCTTTTAACCGGGACTCAAATTTGCACCTTAATCCATGATCCTACCATGTTTAAATCAACTGGAGAATACTTGAAGTAGCATGTAACTTATGCTAAGATTAAAAAAAAGAATGTTTGATTGTCCAATAAAGGCTTCTTTTTTTCTCTTTAGGAAGGTTTGGTTTTTTTTTAAGAAGGTGTCTTTTTCTTATATTCTCACACACATTTCATTTGGAAATTAATGACAAAAGGAATAGCCATGGGATTTTTTTAAATGATTTTTGTTTTTATTTCCCAAGCATTTATATAAATTTCCTGGGATTTTCTTTAACTTATTGAAAAGCAAAAAGCGAAAGAAAAACATTGAGGTTTAGGCCATTTATCAGAGGGTCAGTTGGTGAAGGGCAACTAAACAATTTTTTTTTAATTTTTGCTCATCCCAAGTTGGAAATCGTTTGGCAAGAATAGCATTTCTATTACAAAATCCACAAGATTTTAATAGAAATTGTCCATTTTCAATTTGTATCATCTCGTTTATATTTCCTTGTTTATTTATATGAGAGCACTTGTTATTTCCTAATTGATTGGTCTCTCCTCTAGATGTATTGTGGAGGCAAAGAAATAATCAATAATCAGATCAGCATTGTTTTGCCTTGAAATTACTTTGCACTTTTCCTTTTCTGTTTTGCCTCTTTCCGGAGGCTGGCTTGCCACAAAAAGTATGAAAATATTTGCTTTTGTGACATCTCCTTCTGCAAACAGCCCTCGGGGTATCCAGATAGGGACTGGGGCTTCTGAATATTCATGAGCAAGAAATCAGCTCAAGTCGTTGACGGAGGTGTGAGCAATGCACGTCAGGGCTACATCACGAAATGTGATTAAAACATGGCATCAGCGCGATTAATTTGCAGCTTCATCAAATTTTCATACACCACCGCACATCAAAAAAATCTTGGGGAAGAGGCTCTTAACATTTATGAAGATTCAAATTGCTAATTGGTTATCGGGTCGACATCCTCCTCTATCTGTATTTGCAAGTTCAACTAGAATTGTGAAATGTATGGATATCTCAACGTCAAATTGAATTGCGTGGCAGGGGCGGATCCAGGATCTCCCAAAGGGGGGGGGGCATCACTCAATGATATGGCCTGACAAGAAAGGGGGAAAAAGTCTTCACTTCTCAATCTTCACTTGACAATCTTCAATCTTCACTTGACAAGCAAAATATTTTTTAAAAAAGGTCTTTACCTCTGTATAACCCTTGACTGGTGCAGTGTGGTAAACAGGGGGAGGGGGGGGGGGGCTTGAACCCCTCCTCCTCCTTGGATCCACCTATGCATGAATTCTGTTTTTGTCAAATTTAGAATGTTGCAGCTTTCCGCTCCATCCCCCATCCTTTCCCCTGTCTTCTCTTGGACAGCACTCCACGCTCCCTCAGGCCCACGTCAATTTTGCAAGAGGGGCAGCCGCAATAATTTTTGACACTTTCGGGAAGTTTATTAAATTTAAGCCGAACCATATGCGGGGTGTGTTTGTTTGCATGCAAATATGGCTATAGCTGGCTGGGTTTAGAGAATAGTAAATATTCATATCCTACCCCTGTCTTTTAATGGATTGGTGAGAGGGGAAGGGAGATACAGGGAAGAAAATAGGCATGAATTTTTCAAATGTCACCAGGCAATGAGCCCATAATAATGTGTTCGTTTTGCGATACAGCCTCATGTATGATGAGCAGATCGCCATTAAATCAGGTTTAAATTCATCACCTAAGGAGAGCACCAGTTGCTCTGCTTGTCATCTCTTCTATTTGAAAATTAAGAAGTTTTATCAGAATCAGGTGCATTTCATATAACAAATCTATTTGTGTATCTTATTTTCTTTGATTTGGGGAAGGCTCGGTATCTTTTCCATCTGTGCAGGCAAGAATAGTACTGTTTTTGTCATTCCTAATCCCTCCCCCCTCTTTTTCACTCAATCTCTTTCTTTTTTTTTCTCTCTCTGTCTCTCTATCTCTATTTCTTCCTTGGCCTCTTTCTTGCACTCCCTCTACCTCCTATCTTTCTTTCTGTATCTATTTTCCTTCTCTTTCTCCTCTATTCTCTCTCTCTCTCTCTCTCTCTCTCTTCCTTCTGCATTTCCCTTTCCATCTCCCCTTTTTCTCATCTCTCATGCCATAGATCAGGCATAATGCTCTATTTTGTTTCATGATGTCGGTCGAACCTTTATTCTTTCTCTTGAAAGAGAATGGCAGCGTGCACCTTTTACAGGTGATGGTCCGGTGTAAAAGTAGAAGAGGACCCAGCTTCGACCCCTGCCTGCCCCCAGGTAGACTTATTGATCACCCTCCCTGCCCTTACTCTATGAAATTGAAACAAGACAGATGCCACTATCAAATGTTTGGATAGAGGTGCTGTGTAAAGAGTGCCAAAGAGGAGGGGGTAGAGCCAAGGAGTGTATGGGACGGGGTTGGGAGAGTGGGCTAGAAGAGAGGGTTAGCGGCAATCCAATGTGTGGGAGAGGGGTTTAGGGTTCATTGATCATGCATTGGGATTAAAAAAAAAATATGGAGGATCAAAATATCAAGCAGCGTAGATTCAAGTCATTCATGGAATAGCATTTCTTTTTTATTTATATTCCCATCGTGCAGGTGTATATCAGTCTGGGCATGGATCCATAAATCCCTGATCTGGGAATTGAATCAGCAACCTTCTCAATGGAGCACCTTTGCTTAACCCCTGAGCCTTTGTCATGTTCTAACATTACTTGGTAAGTAAAACAAATGATTATACTCTCCTTTGGGGTATCAGATACTTAGATTTCTGCAAGACTTCTTGCGCTGTAGTCTCAAGCCAAGAATAAAACCCGGGGCCAGTAACATAAAAAGATAAATCAATATGAAAATCAATCTAAATACTGCACTCCAGCAGAAACTTTTGTCCGGGACCGCCTTGTTATACCAGAAATCTTGTATAGTAAAATACGGATGAAAGAATGTGTGGGTTTTTTTAACAAATATTTCAAAATTTGCCCAATCCTTTTTTGTTAGGTGGCAAATTTGTTGTGTCAAAAAAATCAATAGGGCACAGATAATTGGGAACATTTTTCATGTTAAAATGAAATCAAATTATACATCAGTAATTGTGAAAAGTATCACACTCTATGCAATGTTAATATTTCTAATTTTGTTTTGCTTTTTAACCATTTATTTGCACAAGAAAAGATTTTAAAAAAGTAAATTAATTTTAGATTTTGTAACATAACAACCCTCGGTGTTGATGGGGAATGGTAAACCTTTACCATCCCCAATATCTTTTTACGCCTTATTGAATTCATCTAAAACTTAACATTGGGTAAAGAAGTTGACTTGCAATAAAATGAATTTCTTTTTGTTTCATTCCAGTGAAGTTGAAGGTATAAGGTGTACTATAAGCTAACATTATTCATGCCATGCCACCCCGGCCTTACCCCACTTTCAACCACCGTTGCCCAAATAGTGTCAGGTTTTTAGCCCTGCAAACATGAACCTATATTGAATATCAAATTCTACTTTTAGCAGATTGCTCAATATTGACTGGATGAAAACCTCTTATACTTCTTCTTGCAAACCTCTTGTACTGCTTTTAATTCCCCCTTCCTCGACCTCCCTCTTTCCCTAGAAAAAAAACTCTCTTCACATCTCTCTTTTTCACCTTACCAGCATATCAACACCCCTCCCCCTTTCTGCATCATCACCTTCCCAGATTTTCCCATTTCTAGCTACCATCTTTTCCTCTTTTATTTAGCATTGATTGTTCGATTTTCGAACATAAACATAAATATTTAAGATATCAAGATAATATTACTGCTTTCATTATCTGTCTTTCTATCCTTCACTTCTATCTCACAAGCTAAGTGTACCTCCTCATCTTCTCTCTTGTGTCTATCTCCTTTTCACCATCATCTTTCTCCCATCTTCCTGTGTTCATGCTATGCAGCTGATATTTTCACCTCACCTTGCAAGTAAACACTACCCATTTGTTTCTTCATCCCTCCATCTCTGTCTCTTTCTACCTTTTTACTTCATTTCCCCTCGTTTCCCTTCCCTATTTTTGGCAGAATCTGTGACGTACTTGCGAACAACTCGCCATTCGCTTTGTACTTGGAATTTTTAAAAATGGATTCATGTAACAATGAGAATAAGGCTTCAATCGGTTCTTCTCAGGATACATAGAATTGACGAACGCATGCTATGCTCGAGCGAAAAGCCAACATTTTTCAAGGTTTCCTGAATTTAGTATACAGAGTGAATGAGGAGTCGTCCCGCATGACATCACAGATTCTGTTAATGTTGCCGATCGCACTGATCTTCATGAGCGGTAGGGATTGTCTTATCTTTGAGAACTCTAAAACGCATAACTTTTTAACAGATTGTCAGATTTTGCTCTAGTTTTTACAGTTTGTTCATCTGATTTTTTCATTCAATGAGAACACAATAATTCCAGGGATTGGTTCCCCTTTAAATCCCAAGGGTACGGTTGTAGTTTCTGAAAGCTTTAAATGCCTTCAGCTCGAAGTGTGAACCCTTCTTTTCTTTAGCTCTCCCCTTCCGCTCATATACCCTTTCTTCCTCTCCTACATTTTGTACTGCTCTTTCGCTCTATTTCTCTCTTCCTCTCCCTCCATAGCGTAGAGCCAATCAGACTCAAGACACATCTCCAATCCACACTCCATTGCTGGCGCTCTCGATGATGACACTTATTTATGTTTTGTAATGCCATAATTGATCCTGATCACTGATCCCAAACCCCTGAACACCCTACAAATATGATAATATATTCTTTCTAAAATCCAGAGTCATAACTGTCTGATGGTGATTAGTATTCAAGGATAAGTAGGAGTATGGTGATGATTCAAG
Source organism: Temnopleurus reevesii (assembly GCA_036244855.1). Lineage (NCBI taxonomy): Eukaryota > Metazoa > Echinodermata > Echinoidea > Temnopleuroida > Temnopleuridae > Temnopleurus > Temnopleurus reevesii. The sequence goes on along the minus strand of BQKZ01004594.1, from coordinate 64,966 downwards.
GCTGATACATGTCTCTGTTCCATCCTCATCCTTTCCGCGAGATAAAAATGAGGTAATAGAGTATTTGAGCAATGACTGGTATCATCCCGTCATCTGGGACCAATCATGATGCCTGCCGATGATATTTCTATGATTGTTGAATGTGAAGTGTAATTGCTCATGCATTCAATCAGTTACTCCCTCTCACCCCGCCAATCCTATTTCCTCAATTTGTCAAGGATTCATCGATGATCCACTATCAATATCCCTCGCCTCTTAACCCGTTTGCATTCATCCAAAATATGTCTTTACTCTCATTTTTTTCCCCCTCTCTCCTCATCTCTCTCCACAGCATGTGTCATCATCATCGGATGGCGTTTGATGGGCAGGTTCAGGCTTAGTGAACCCGCAGTGCCTGTACTTTACCCCTCTCCCCTTCCAGCAAAAGATGCGGGATGGAAACCGGAGTACGAGATGGAGAGATGCTGGAAGAGAAGTAATACAGGAGGAGGAGAAATTGACCCACATTTTAATACACATCCCGACTGAAGAGCCGGCTTGCAATATACAATATCTGCCAAACAGGTGTCATCGAGTGTTTGTATTTAAGTGTATATGAGAGGCACCGGGGTAAAGAAAGGGGGGCGATTACGACCCCCGTCGTAATCTGAAGGTGAAGCCGGGAGTGCATCCTGATGCATCTGAGGGATTGAGGGAGATGGAGGAAGGGGGCGAGATGGAGAGGACTGGCTCGTCGAGGAACACGGCAAGAAATGACGAGTATGCGAGCAAATTCAGCTTTCGGTAAACACTCCACACGTTGACCGACCGTGCTATGTCTCCATCTCACGTGGGCCGCGGGAGAGGAGCGGGGCGGGGAGGAAGGAAAAAGGAAAGCATACATTATTAGAGAGCAATGCAGACAGATGAGAGTTTGTGACACACATTTTAGCTTTCCAATCATTGGTTAAACTACAGCTGTGTTTATTAAATGGGATTTCTTGCCCTCTTTTTTTTTATCATTTCTCTCTCTTTTCCACCTCTTCCCCTCATCTCAAATCTCAAAGCATTTCATCTCCATTTGATTACACAGGCTAATCGGACATCTTGTCAAAAGCTAACAACTTAGCAAATTCACTCAATAATTCTCCATTCTCTTGTTGACATTCTTATGGCTTTCTCCTTTCATCACGCATATTCTCATTCTCCAGACTCGGTTGTGTGTCAAGTGAGACAAAACTGTTTAGGAAATTACAATTTACAAAGTAAATAATTCCTTTATTAAGAAGTACTTCCATGATACAGTAGTAGTATAAAATGAGAATCTTTATTTCTACGATCTATTTTATATCTTAATCTTGTAATCGTAATGTGAAGAAAGGAAAAATAGATTGTTTTCAAATTTACAATTAGGAAATTCCAAATAAATAATTAGTTTATCACGAAACCCTCTTCCTTTGTATACCTTTCTGGACACCATCTTTAAATCCAAGATATCCTTTTGTAAAGATGTATAATTATAATGAAACATTTGAGGTCTTTCATTTCTTTTTCTTCATTCTAACCAGTTCAATTTGCATTTTTTAATTACACATCCACTCTGTGTGAGACACAAATGTTTAGGAAATTATCTGTACTACACCCCCCATTCATGTGTCACTTTATTCGTGTTGTTTGCAAAAGTTCTATCATAAGAATGCTATGGGTTTCAATTAGAGATAAATCTTGGCAATGTATAAATTATAGGATATGTTGATTTCTATTTTACTGCATATGTAAAAGAACAAATTCATTTCACTCCCCATCTTGGAGTGAACAAGACATACATATATGTCCAACATACATTTTACCCAAGGCAAACTAAAAATTACTTTCAGTTTCCTGTCTTTTCTTTTGTGATTTACCTGCCTCAAATATCGTTATTTTTATCGTTATATAAATGAATAGTCACATAAGACATATTGATAATAAGGTTACAAAACATTAATGTACTTTAGGGCATGTTAAGTGAAATTAGATTTCTTGGAGGAAATTATTTGTTCAATTTACCCAAGAACACATTTTTTAGGATAAATATATAAAATACAGTGCAATCTCTTTATAAAGAGCACCGAAATAATGAGTTCTCAATATAAAAGGGGATTTTTGTGGCCACAAATCTTTGTTTTGTGTTGTATTTTAGCCCTGACAAGGTTTCAATTCAAGGAGGAAATTTTCCTGGGCCTCAGGACCTTGCTAAAACGAGGTTCAACTGTATCAAATAAGAGGTATTCCTTTGCTTCTTTCCTTAAGATCTGGATGAGAAATGTACACTTGCTTTTACATCGCCTGATATTTGAATTTTCACAAAACTTAATATACGTCATTCTTCAATGTGTCATATTCTGTCATTTCCTTTTCATCAAAGCCGTGTTCAAACAATAGAGCGGCTTGTCATCTGCCCCATGAGACTTGACTACCTGAAATGTCTGGTGTTAAGACTAATCCATCCTCCTTGTCCGTTGCACACCTTCTGCGTTTAGCAGGGGACCTTCCAAAATGGCATCCATCCAATATTTTCACACCTCTCCGCTACTGTCATGTCTCCGTATCATATATCTATTTAATTTCCCCAGCCTGCTCCCTGTATAGGTAAACACTCCATATTTTATTTCAAACCAAATGGATGACTTTTTCCACTATGATTTCTCAATCCCCTTCATTGTGTATTCTTCCTCCCCTCTGTAACCCTCCCCCCCCCTACTTCCCGCCCTCCAGCCCGGTCTATATACCATCGTATCCCGTTCCCATATTCTTTTGTCAATTTGTTTGTGGCCAGGTGTAGCACCGTGGCTCAACCCATCACATTATTCATGTTTAAAGTGATATTAGAACTATTGCAAAATGGGTGCTCTTTATTTAATTGCTCTATCGATGCATTTTTTGTTTGCTGGTTAAATTTTGGCGTGTCGTATTTCGCAGCTCGCAGTCATGTATGTAGAAATAACCTCTTCCGAAGGCGTGACCTCCTACTACACTTTTGGTATTCTTCGATTGTACTTTTTATGTAGAGGAATGTACTCTTTACCCATTATTTTAGCACAAGATTGGTTTAAATGAGATGAAGAGTTTGCTTGCCTTATTATTTTACCTTACCATTTGGCCAACGAAATTGGTGGTTGTCATTTAATTCATGCTTACCTTTTCGAGAAGTACCCTCTGTTATTTGTTTATGTCAGTTCAGGGCATTAGGGAAATGATTTGAATAGATTTGAATTAATTGTTCTTAACTTTCAACCTGCATAACAAAACAAATCTGAATTATGTGAATCTAATTATAACAGAATGTCACCTGTCATTTAAATCAATCAAAACTTTCAATGTATAGAATTGTATTCCTCTTTTAAGGAACAAAATATTGACTTCTCATGTCAGTGAAGTTTAAAGAATAAAATTTCCAAATTTCCAAACGTTTCAAACCTGTATTTTGACCATTTTACAATTTAGTGGAAATTGCATCAGTTAAAACTATACAAAGTGAATTATATATATATATTCAGAAATAATAGTTTATTGGATAAACAATATTTTGATAAACAATCAACAATAATAAAATATTTATATATCTTATATATTACTCCAATTACTAATGTGAATATTTTCAACAAATACTTCAGCAGTATATCTAGTTCCAATGATTTCAATTATGCTATATATTTGAATGTTTGATTGTGAAAATTTAAATTACATTCTATTCTTATTTACTTTATTATTTTGTAGAATTAATTATTGGGTAGTTTGTTTTCATATTATTTTTCAATATCTTATTTCTCTGCTTTGTAAGCGTGATTTATGTCATTGTGAATGCATAATTAGATAATTATTCAATTATAATTACAACATAAAATACATCATCCTTTATTATTTTATCTATTCTTCATCAAAATCTTGTTTATATTAAATGTAATTTCTTCAAAAATATTTTACATGTTAGATTCATAAATAAATGTATATTTATATCTAAATACAGTCAACTATTAAGTGTTAATGAAGTCTAAAATTCAGGATTTATCCATTCCTTTCATATTGTTAAAAAAACCTTAATTTTTCTATAACAGCAAACTGAAATGATGTGGGATTGTGTGTGATGCATTTGCAATTATCAATTCAATACTTGTTGAATGATTTGTTTGTGCTTATATCCACTATCATAAATTTCTAATAAATGATTTCTCATTTTAATTTATTTTTTTTAATTTTTTTTGTTTTTTGTTTTCTTTCTGGCAATTTCTTAATAGAACTTATTCATGTGATGTCATATATATGAAAAATGTGAATTAAGATAATTTATATATAACCCCTTCTAGTTAACATTTTCACCCAAATAATGTCAAACTTGCTCCACCCTGCTCTTGATTTCAACACCAATTTTTTAAGCACTACACCAGAATAATGTTTTGAAAATATGCTTGAGTTAATTTAATTAAATTTAATTTTAATGGTGCTATGAATGATATACTGGAAAGGAAAGGATGTATTTTAGAGGC
>BQKZ01004594.1:34531-46721 GCA_036244855.1 Temnopleurus reevesii | reverse complement strand
CTCTCTCTCTCTCTCTCTCTCTCTCTCACTCTCTCTCTCTCTTTCTCTCTCTCTCTCATTCCTCATCTCTCCCCTCAACCCATCCTCTCTCCTCTTCATCCTCCTCCCATCCCATCACCCAAGAAACCCCTTCTTTTGCATCACCCATCTCACCCTGCCTTCATCATTACGTATGTTTTCTCCTTCTCCCCCTCCTCATCTCTCCCCCTCTCTCCTTCTCCTCATCATCACATCACCCCAAGAAACCCCTTCTTCTGCATCACCCATCTCATCACCCTGCCTTCATCATTACGTATGTTTGGGGGCAATAAGCCAAACCAATGCGGACAATATGAGTGATCGGCACTGTCACAACAGCAATTATTTCATCGAACAATAACAGATTAGGTGAATTTCATTACAAGTGTGTTACATCCATCACTCCGCATCAACAGAAAGAAGAAAGAATATAAGAAACACCTCTCTCTTATCAGTTTATGTTTTCCCAGCCTCCTCGCCGATCAGGCAAAGACAGACAAGTCCTTCTTATTCGTTCATGAGATAAGTTTCATTAAAAATAGTCTCAATGAAATTAAGGTCGTATTGAAATTTAGGACGCTTGTTGAATTAAACTCTAATAATCAAGATTTATTTTCAGCGATGTGTCAATATAATGCGTGGATCTGGATCTCGGTGAAGATGTTTGTTTCAGTAGATGTGTTTTTGTATCTACTAATTCAATGCTACTGGTTTTGTAAGATGAATGTATTTCCAAATATTGTAATTGAAGTGTATTTGAACCTTCTTTTTTTCTGTTGCCTGTTGGAAAGAGTGAAATGTACAATTATGTCACAATTTATTTGATGGGTAAGCTAATTTCTTTGACACAGCGTCTGGTTATGATATCTGCTACGTCTTTAGGATGGTGACATTAATTTGTTCCAAGACTTAAATGGATATATCTGATTTACTTACAAAGTTCAAATCTCCAAATGACCGAGTTCTCGCTATCTCCCTCTCCCACTCTCTTTATCTCTCGCTCCGCCAAACTGATACCCCCTCACATCAGCACACACACACACAAACACACATACACACTCACATCTACACATACCTCTCTTCCTCTTTTTTTCTCCTTCTTATTTCTATCTCTCTCTCTCTCTCTCTCTCTCTCCCTCTCTTACTCTCTCACACTCAAACACATACACTCCTTATTGAAACTAAGAAATCTAACAGAGGCGCTGTCATCATTCGTGCTTTTTCGGATTCATTTACGAAGTTCTTCGGAAAAAAACACCTTTTCATTCTATATTCCCTTCTCTTTCTATGGCCCTCATCTAGGACCTCTCCCCCCAAACTGTCATATATATTCTTCATGTTTTCTTTCTTCATTGGAAGCAAATCCAAAAACCTTTCGTCACCTCCACCTTTGCCGCGTATACCTGTGGACCAGTTCACATCCCTTTCCTTTGGATTCCCCCTTTTTCAGCAGATTGTTATCATTGATTGTTGGATAATAATTCGAATTATATATTTTTTTTTCATTCAATGCACTGATGTAATTAGTAGAACCAATGGGTTTTTATGATTTTTTATGTTAAATGTTTGATGCACAATGTCATGAGCGTCTTTATCGACGGATGTATTATTTGAGCAAATTTTGAATATTTCAGTGCATCTTTAACAGAAAATCAAGTCTTTATTACGTTCGGGACATGTTTACAGATTTGAAAATAATGGTATTTAGCTGCGTTGAGTGATGTTTGTATAAAGTGATTACAAGCTAGAGTAATCTATGAAGAAATTACAAACATGGTGTTAAATAATGATAATAATAATAGCTCCATTTATATAGCGCAATTACTATATGCATATACCCTACTGCGCTTGATACTAGGTACCATATTATTATCCTGGCTATATCTGCCGAGCAAGCCAGTTAGGCGCTCAAGCATTCCAAGGAATAAATTTGAATGTTCCTGTGAAATGTGTAATTTTCGGTGAATTGATTATAATATTCTCTTAGCTCGCCATCTTCCAAAATAGACGAATATGTGTTTAATTCATTTTGATCTGAAAATGACTGCATCAAACGAGTCACTAGATTTAATACATTTCATTTGAAGTAATTCGTGACTTAGTATGCGGTTTAATTTTTTAGCTTATTTTTTTTTCAGAACAGTTGCTTAATTCCTTGTACTGTATTTCATTTCTAAAATTTTGGATTACCATGGTTATGGGGCTCTTAGTATTTTTATAACTTCTTCGATTTTTAACTCCGTTTTAAGAAAAACACAAAATTGCGCATCGACTTGATGTGAACTATCCCCTGCGCAGTACGTACACACACCGTACTAGAGCCCGATACCTAACACGCGATGCCTGGCAGCTAAAATAGACAATTTTGGGACGGTAAAACGGCGAATTTGGGTCACGAGGGTAAGACTAGATCAATTCCAGTGAATAAAACGAATCTACTCCGCCTCTTTTTGCCTTTATTTTTATGAATTGTTGATCTCCTCTGAGTGGGAGTTTCTCTTACCAAAGCGAATCGGGCTTGTTCTCATTCTTTCACGCGTTTTTCCAGTTTTGACAAACGAAATTAGTTTAAAGTTTTAAACGATTTAATTTGAAAGCAAAGAAGCGTCTCGGGAGATCTGGTTTGCTATCGATTTGATCTGGAGGCCCTTCGTTGCAGTGCGGGCCCTTTCCAATCCTTGATTAATACCCCTTTTTCTTTTATTTTTCACGTCATTTTGTTTCAAACTTCCTTACCTGTCTATTGTGCATTGTTTGTTTGTTGTTTTAGAACCAATTTCTTTATTTTGCATCTCATACAAGGGTCGAGTTTGAGGAATCGAGTAATACTTTAAATTGTTTTCTTCCAAAGTTTCATTCGCTTAACCGTTTTTTCAGACAACTCGCACCGCATTATTCGCTTAGACGCAAGAATGATGATGATATTAATACTTCTAATAATGATAATGAAAAAAAGTATATTATTGATGTTGCAATTATTACTATTGTAATCATCATAATCATGATCATAATTGTTATTATTAATGTAATTATTATTGATACCAACACTATCATTATTGTTTTTATAATCATTATTATTATTCTTATTATCCTATTATTATAATTGTTATTATTATTGTTATTATTATTATTATTATTATTATTGTTATTATTATTATTTTAGTATTATTATTATTATTATTATTATTATTATCATTATTATCATTATTATTATTATTACATTATTATTGTCATAATCATTATTATCATCATTGTTGATATCATCATCTCGAGAGGAATTAAGAGAATAGGAAGAAGGAGAAGAAGGAGAAGTAAGAAAGTAAAGATGGAGAGGAGAGAGAAAATGAGAATGAAAGAGATAACGAGGATAATGATGATTATGGTAAGGAAAATGTTCCTTTGGAAAAGTGGAGTTGGAAACAGCGGAAAAGGCGAATAGGAGGAGAAAGATGACAAAAAAAACTTAGTATCCATACTTCCCTCTACTTTCATTTGATGTTAACTATCGCTTTTCCCTCTTCCATCCCCACTTCTTGTTTAGTCCATCTTCAAACACTCCTGTCTTTCAATCAACATCCTTTTAACTTCTAACAGCATCATTCAAATTTCCCCTCTTTATGTTTCTAGATTTATAATCGTGCTCTGAAGAGAAATGTTGACTTGATTTTTATCAGGGAAGGAGAATTTTCAACTGATTCGGTCCGTCCGTTTTTTTGTCATGCTTGCGTTAAATGGCGGCACTACTCACGAACGCAGATCTGCATGTCCATACATAACTGTATCATTACGACTTAGATGAATTCACCACATCAAACTAGTCCGTGCTTGCGCAATCATTTGCCAACCATCGGAGTAAAACATATCGTAGTAGATATGGATTTTATCCCATTTACGAGGTGCTTTATTAATAGAAAGCAAGGGGAAGAAAGCACGGTTATTAGCCATGCCTGATCACAATGAAGCTCTGATGAGTTGAGATGAGGCTAGCCATCGCGGTGAAATTTAGCAGAATTGACTTTTCTCTAACAAGAGCTTGTTTGATATTGGTCAAAATTGCCGTGACTGTTTAAGTTCAATTGCTCTTTAATTTCAAAATGACGTCATCATTGGCATGCATGAATGATTGATCGTTGATAGATTATTGACTGATTACTGGCTCCATAGCTCACATATATATCAATTATCATCTTAATTATTACGCTCGTTGATCATATTTTGTTCGGTTTAATATAATATGTGAAGGTAACAAGGATTAAATATTTGCTAATATGATTTAAGCGATTAATCATAGTTTAACCATTCTTTATCTTAAGTCATTGAATCATTATTTCGTTATATGTTCAGGATTATATCCACCAGAGACTATTTATCATATAAACACTTGCTCGTTTCGCTCGATCGCAAACTAAAAAGCTAGCGTGTTATGGTTTCAATGGTTTTTCATATATATGTAAGTGAGTCTAGGAACTAGGAAGCAAAGACAAAAGAAATCAATCTGTTTTACTTCTAACCACATTCATTGTTTTGCAAAATCAGATTGCTCGTTTGTCACTCGGCTACGAATTTCTATATAGGCACATCAGAAAGGTGTAATCAGAACTGAATAAGAATAATCAAAATAGAAGTATTTTGACGAGTGTAATAATAAAATGTTGAAAGTTTAATTTATGATGTCAGCAAACTCTTTGAATGAAGGTGATGATCTTTTTGCTGAGCGTGTACATAAAAAATGTGGAATATTGCATCTTTCTGCTAAGGTTTGCACCCTAATATGCACCTTTTTTCTTAGTGTGATTCTTCACCTGTTCACAGAACTACATTCTCTATGATATTAAGATCTTTTATGGAAAACCTCCCCGCCTCCCCCGCTTTTTTTCTTGAGGGTTCCAAATACTGGATAAAAGGTTCACTTTGCACCAGTGTTTTCTAAGAGTGTGGACGTAGATTCCTAGATTGTATTGATTCAGCACATTGGGGTTTTACATGTAAAGTAGGAATCAGCGGGCATAATTACACTGGAACAATGCTCTCTTATTCAACACTAATATCGGTAGAAAGTGAAGAGGCAATACACTCGATCAAGTGCATGTCAAAAAATTACACAAATTAATTCAAAATCGAAGCAAATATGGTTCCTTTTGAAGATAATGATCTTGCAGACACCGCATAGAGCGTTATGAATACCCATAACCCGTCGCTTGTGTGAAGGAGGGGCACTCGTGATTTTTTATGCGTGCCGCCCATCAAATTTACAAACGAACTTAAAATGTTTGGCTACGACTTTTGCAGGCGGTTTGTTTGTATTTTGTATATGAAAAAGAGGTCGGTTGAAATGTAAGTTGAGTAAATTGCAGGTGCAACAGTCTGTCTGTGAGGGTTGAAATGAAAGGTTTCTGTCGGAGAACGTCATTTTGGGAGGGGTAAGAAATGATGTCTTTGTCGGTTTTGAAGTGCTATGATGAAACTAATTAAAGTGGCCTTTTAGACATTATTGAAGCTTTTGAGAACATATTTCGTCATTCAAATTATGATCCTGATGACAGTCATCAATACAATTAGTCACCTTTGCTGGAAGCCCATTTTCTCCGCCCCTAAATCACATTTTTATGTATTCAACTGGACCAAATATGATAATACTACCAATGATGATATGTCTCATGAAGGTTATTTCAAATTATTCTATAGCCAGGAGTGATAATGTTCAACGAACGTGAATTTGATAATTTTGCAACACCTATATATAGGCATGGAGACAAAAATTAAAAGCAAAATGCTTTTCAAAATGCATTTTGAATAATGGTAAGATTTATTAGCCCCATGGACGGAAGGTCGTGGGTTCAATCCCCGGCCGAGTCATACCAAGACTTATAAAAATGGGACTTGCATCGTAGGGTAATTATAACTTTATCTTATGCAGGGCCCGCTAAAAGATCAGCTCACATCTGAAAGTGGTTACCATGGGTAAATAAAAGATATTATTATCATTTTATCATAAAATTGTTGAGTATGTAGAGTTTATCCTTTATTAAGACCTAACTCCCTATTTAAGATACAATTCAACATAAACAATTTCATATGAAGCTGATTTTCATTCACACGAGCCAAAATAATGGATCCCAAGTATGACTTTTCGCTTTTGCGGTTTGTGCGACCAGGCCCTTTTCTATATTTGTATTCCAAAATAAAATACAAGTTTAGCCTCCTTCATCACGTGCGCTATTGTATCGAAATCGGACTTGTAACATAGCTTGGTGACATACTCTTTGTTTCTAAATCAAATATCATTTCATATCGGGTTACCATAACTGATAGGTAGGCCAATATTTCCCTTCCTTCCATCACCCCAGAACGCACTTTAGAAAACACAATAAGAATATGACCCATTTATTGACATAATCTACCTGTATGTTGTATTTCTTGCTCCAAAAATGGGTTTAGCATTTCCATAATATTTAAAGGTGATCGTGCATGTTTCTCTTTTTTTTATGTTATTTCATTTCGCGACGATGAAATTAATACGATGTGAATTCAAACATGGAAAAATGGATCAAAGCTATTCGATTTCTTGATGAAAGCAAAGTTCATGCGACGATAGAAATGCGACTGGTTATTCAGAAATCGACCACAACTCAAGCATGAAAGACTAAATTAATTTCTTAAGGGCTTATATTGTTTTAGATTTGATTCAACGCTCAACAAGCCCGTAACTAGGATTTTTAAGGGAAGTTCAAATATGGAAAAAGTGGACCCTTTGCGGCCGCCGATTACTTGAAGAGACAAACATAATGATAAAAAGGGCCTTCACTCTTGGAGCAGGTCTTTCGTTTTTGCTAAAGCTGACCCTGCAATTTAAAAAAGGTTGGAACATCCCAATTGTATCAACAAATTATTCTGTTCCTATTATAAAGGCAAATTTATGAAAGTATTGAAAATGGTTTACAAGCCTATTTTACAGAAGTTATCATCCTTGACCTCTCTTATCAATTTATGTACAGCAGTCTTGGTATGGCTCTTTTTGAAATGTTGGTTCACATTTGAGGTGTTCATGCATGTTTTCCTTTTCCTATTTTTCGTTCCTCAACGATGGGAATGACATTATCTGAATTCCAACATTGATTTTAAAAAAGTGATTTGGTTTCAAGCGATGATCAAAAGAAAATAAATTCAGTGTTACTTTATCTGACAGACTTTAAGTATACTCAGTTACTCAGATAACTAAGAAACTAGAAGAAAATCGTTCAGACTTCTATCAACTTTAAAACTCTGTAGGGGACTCAGTGAGGTTGTGAAAATTTCATTTTTATTATTATACAATTACACTTCATAAATGTACGCAATAGTGATTGAAATTGAGACATCTTAAACATTTATGGACTTACACCATCATTGATTTTGTTTAAGATTTCGTAACAATTATAGGAAATACATCATGCGTCAGTGTATTATGATTATTGTGTATTCTTTTGGTGCATTTAGCACTCTAGGTGCCGTAATATGACGAGAGCGATGGGAGTGTGTTTTAATGTGCTTAATTCAACACTGCCGGTGTATTCATGATCGTCTGACTGTGGGGTCAGATATATATATTCAGCTGAATTCATCAAATACATGAATACACAGGAGCATTTGACTCGTGACTTCACATCAATTATATTTGTTTGATTTTACAATTTCAACATCACGAGTTTTACATTTCACATCGCCCTCATTTAATTCCAATGATTGCGGAGCTTTACATACAAAACCCATATCCATAATTATGTTATGTCTGCCGTCAGCTTGTCCTATCTTTGATTTGGAGAAATATTTTCCACACTCCTATTTTTTCTTGAGATTATATTTTCTCGTTCTGATTCAATTGCGCGTTTCATATTTCAGCAACAATTTTCATTTCTGTTTGCTTACTTACCAACACCATAGAGGCCGATTGCCAAAGCTTTTGCTCTGCGCACACTCGCTGCATAAGTCAAAATACTTTCCCTTAACCCCAAACTATGCAATTGGAAGTACAGAAGAAGTAAGACGAATATCAAAATTACAAATTGTTCGCTTTTTCCTTCAATGCTTCCTTTCCATCTTTCCGTTTTACTCAATCCTTTCCTTTTTCTCCAAAGATGGCAAATTTGCTTAATGCCGCGATTTTTTTGTGCCTTCAAAAAATCATGCAGTTCATATTTCCCTTCAATTTGTCATTTCTGTTTACACCAGAAATCTCCGGGTGTTTTCACAAAACGCACGTATGTTTTTCATCCAATCTCTGGTTTCATCGGGAAGAAAAATAAAGAGAATTGTTGGCGGAAAATGAGGTTAAAAGAGCGAAGAAATAAAAGATTTTTTTCATATGCACATAGGCTCACAGAGAAGAAAAGTTGTCGGCATCATTTTTCTCCTTTCCCAACTTGATTGTTCCCGGTTAATCCCCCTAGCAATAGGCGCATTGATTTTTTTTGTGGAAATACGTTTGAGGGGGTATGATTATTATTATATTTTCTCACTCGCTTTCTTTCTTCATGAAGCCTAGTGCTATATATACATGAGAAGCCATTGGGGTATATTGTGTTTCAAAAAGATTAAACGTGAGATCGGAGAAGTGGAATTCTAGACTATGTAAACGAAATAGAATGGTTGGGAATCGTTCCACTTTTTATACAATAATTTTGATTGGACTTGGGTGATGGAGTTATGAAAGTAACCGATGGATATGGTTATGGGACTGCTCTATGTTGGGTGTTGGTTGATTGTAAGGAAATTAGCTCATCTGCTTGTCTGTTATGACAACGAAGATGGTGAGGAGGATGGGGTAGAGATGGAGAAGAGAAGAGGGAGTGGAGAAATAAGTCAAGAGGCTGGGGAAAGTGAACGAGGAGACATAGGAAGAGAAAGAGCATAATAGAAGAGAAGGTCATGATGATGATGATGATGATGATGATGGTGATGATGATGAAGGATAAGAAGAAGAAAGAAAAGAAGAAGTAGTAGAAGAATAAGAAGGAGAAGGAGGAGGAGGAGGAGGAGAAGAAGGAGGATAGGAAGAAGAGGATGAGGGGCATGCGGGGAGAAGACAGGGGAGTAGAAGAAATAGAGGAATGTGTTGAGAATCTAGGGAGAAACTAGAAAGGAGAGGATGACGGATGAAGAAAGAGGATGAGGATGAAGAATAGGATGAGGAGGGCAGAAGGAGGATGAACAAAATTACGATGGAGTAAGGGGATTTCTAGAGGAGGATGAAGAGAGCAAATCTCTGTAAGGAAAAAGCTGGGATGAATAGACTCGAAGAAGTAACAGAAGCGTAAATGGGGCGGAAGATAAGAACTTTATAGAAGGTTGAGAAGTATTATGATCCGTTTTCAAACTGACTCTCCATCTCCCTCTATCTATCTATCTATCTATCTATCTGTCTATCCCTTCCTCTCAATCATATAAATCGTCGCGGCTGAATCGTTTCTATTTCACCATCTTCTTTCTTCTCTCCCTTCTCCACTCTCATCCACCGCCTTACAATTCACCCCCATCCTCGCCTACCCCTCTCATCCAAACTTCATCTTTGGTTCTCCTCCAACCATCTTCCTCTCTGCCTCCACCCCTCCGGCACCCCTGCTTTGATGGAGCACTTCCGCCACTCGTCCACTACAGCAAATATCAAAATTTCCACTTCTATATTCCGAATATTTGCCCGACAGTGAATCTTGTCTGGTTAATCATTTTCATCCACCCTCTTTTTGTCTTAAAGTGATCATTTACATTGGGTGATATTTGTACGAAACTTGCATTCCATTAGAACATCATTTCAAAATTTAACATAAAATCTTATCCATGCAACAACAACAAAATAATAAAATGTTAAAAAATTGAACAAAATTTGCACATGAAATAAATGAACAACATTTGCAAACCTATTTCCAGAAAAGTACGTATAATAATATCTTTAAATGTTGTTGATTATGTAGTTTTAATGTGGTCTTGACCTGTAGAAAACTAGCCGACGGCTAAACTTGAATTTATAAATGAATAAATACAAATAAAGTTTGAGAAAGTTAATAATAACATAATAATAACTGAATGAAGTTCATTAACGCTACTGAAAAGTGCAGACTGTTGATTTAACTATTGACAGATAAAGAGGAAAAACGGGGAAAATTCAAATGTTTTTAGTCTTCCAGCTTTGATATTATTCTTCATTTTCATTCCCAATGATTTATCAAATCTCAATTTAAAAAAAAAATGATTCTCACAAAAGGTAAATAATTTCGTCTCATTTCACAATAGAGACATCATTTTGAAATCAAGTGTGCTTTCGTGTTCAGCTCAAGACATTACACCGAATGGGCAGGCAAGCAATAAGATTGTTTTCATCGATTGCTTAGATCGCAACCCCACCCTATATCTGAACAGTTTGCCAGTCTGAATGGGGCTCACTTCCACCATGGATACTATCCATGCTTCAACTGTCTCTCTCTCTCTCCTTGCGTTCGTGTACTCTCTCTTGCTCTCTCTTTCTGCATGCCTTTTACCCATGGGTTCTATATATCTCTATCTATCCCTCTCTCTCTTTCTTTCTGTCTCTCCCTCTATCTATCTATCTCTATATATATCTCTCTCTCTCTCTCCCTTTTCCTTCCTATTCCACACGCGTTCTCTCTCTCTCTCTCTCCCCCCTCTCTCTCTCACTCTCTTCCTGCCTTTTTCGCTCTCTATCTCTCTCTCTCTCTCTCTCTTCCTTTTCCACATGCGTTCTCTCTCTCCCCCTCTCTTTCTATCTCACTCTCTCTCTCTCTCTACCTCTCCCTCCCTCATTCCTATCCTCCAATCTTTGTCGGGTTGAGCATCACGTTCTCGGGTCTCATCTCGTCCTCTCGATCATCAATCAATTAGGGCGAATAACTGACCACTAAAACCTCCAAACTTCTTGTCTTTTCTTCTAAACAACTTTCAGAAAATATCTCTCTTTATGCATTTTTGGAGGTTTTCTTCTGTTTGATATTATGTCTGTGACATGAAGTGGACACGCTGAACACTGAGGCTCGTTCATCATGTCAAGTTGGCGTCTGGATGAGGAGGAGGAGGAGGAGGAGGATGGGGGATGCGATCCGAGGGGTGAGAGGATGAGATGGAGAGAGCTGGAAGAGGGGTAATGGACTAGCCTGGTATCGGTAGGATGGGGTGTCGCATTGTGAAGTGTAATTTTCATGCAATTGCGCTCTCGAAACTCGACATTTATGGCAGCCAGATATTAATCTACAATAACAAGAAACTCGTTATAGTTTACTATTACTCATTAAGCACTCTGGCTTCGAGGCGGGTGTTTCCTCTTTTATAATTAATTATTATTACAAAGATGAGAGCATGCAGTTTGGGGTGTGTTCCGAAAGTTATTGTTTCAAGTGTCTCTCCAATATTGATTTTTATTTGATCTCACTTTTGACAAAGCAGATATCATCAAGTAACGATTTACATTTCAGTACGGAAATGGTTAAACCTAACCATGATTATCAATAAATACTAACAAGCAATATTTGTTATTTTGTTTAATGCTTCGATTTTCATCTTTACACGCTTTAAGGTGAATATACATTGTTTGTCGATACGAATCGATACAAATGTTAAAAATAGAATGGTACATTTCGCAGTATAACGTATTGGAGCTACAAATTATATCAATGTAGATCAAAATTATTCGTAGAAAGAACTAACCCAGTGACTACTGGAACTGGGTAGATCGTGCACAAAGTCTATGGTAACTACATAATTCTATAGTCAATGGGTTAATCAGTGGCTGTCACTGTCTTTATCTATGATGATGTCTCGGATTACTTTGCTATCTTTAGTAGATGTGAAAGTAAATTATTTCATGACAGATTGTGTTTTCTTGGATTTTTTTTTAAACATAAGGATTGTAAAAATGATGATGATGATGATAATGATGATGATGATGATGACGATGAAGATGCTGATAATGATGATGTGGTGAGGATGGTGAGGATGGTGAGGATGATGATGATGATGATGATGACGATGAAGATGATGATAGTGATGATGTGGTGAGGATGGTGAGGATGGTGAGGATGATGATGATGATTATGATGATGATTATGATGATGATGATGATGATGATTATGATTATGATGATGATAATGATGATGATGATGATGATGATTATGATTATGATGATGAT
>BQKZ01004594.1:0-11291 GCA_036244855.1 Temnopleurus reevesii | reverse complement strand
AGAGAGAGAGAGAGAGAGAGAGACAGACAGACAGTCAGAGAGACAGAGAAAGAGAGAGAGAGACGGAAGATGCAAACATTTGTGTGATCTATGAAAGTAAGCGGAGATGGTGATAGGGCTAGAGATTCAGTGAGTTATGGAAAACAGTGTTCCATTTCTGCGTCTCATTTACACCCTAGTCCTCTAGCTTACAGGCATTATTATATACCGAATTATGATCAAGATCATATTCCAACAGTTTGGGACATCGAGAAATATACAAGTTCTATCATTATCCTCAATTGCCTCAATTTCCTCATCTTTTTTTATCATTTTTCTTCCATGATGGTTTTGAAATCGAGCGAATGGATGATAACGTAATTTTTTTTGTATGAAGAGTTCATGAAAACTGATGCATATGGATATGCGTTGGAGAGTTGGAAGTTAATTTATCAAGTCTCACGTTAATAGCAGCTAGTCTTCCACCAAGAGCTAATATTATTTCCGATGCAGTCGACGGAATACTAAAAAACAATTGTTGAACCGATTTTATGTGAGAATTGTGATGATGATGATGGTGGTGGTGGTGTTTATGACGATGATGATGATTATAATGATGATAATGATTATGATAATGATTTTGATTATGATGATGATGAAAATAGTAATGACGACGAAGAATAAGTTGCTACTGCTGATTATGATGTTGATAATGTTAAGTATGATGATTCTATTCATTCAAGTTTCTTTAGAAGACACGATATAGTTCAAAATTATATAAAATAGGGGTAAATATGATAATGTTGATGATGTTGATGATGCTGCGATGACGATGACGATGGTGATGATGAAGATGATGAAGATTATGATGGTGATGGTGATGATGATGATGATGATAATGACGAAAATGATGATAGTGATGGTGATGGTGATGATGATGATGATGATGATGATGATGATAATGATGATGATGATGATGATAATGATGATGATGATGATAATGATGATGATGATGATAATGATGATGATAATGATGATGATGATAATGATGATGATGATGATGATGATGATGATGATGATGATGATAATGATGATGGTGATGATGATGGTGATGATGATGATGATGATGATGATGATGATGATGATAATGATGATGGTGATGATGATGATGATAATGATGATGATAATGATGATGGTGATGATGATGATGATGATGATGATGATGATGATGATGATGATGATGATAATGATGATGATGATGATGATTGTGATGATGTAAAAAGCAGCAATAAACATCACTGACGGTTGGATATAGAAACGTATCAAACGCTAGATAAAAAATAACGTTTCCAAAGCTTATAATGTCTTCATTCTTGATGTAGACTATAAGCTCACACGGTATGACGATGCATTGATGACACTGTGAAAGATAATAATTATAAAAAGGGAGAATTTAATCGCAAACGCGTATAAACTCCATTTGATATCTTAGGTTTGGATGGAGTATGATAGCTAAGATGGATTCCATGACGGATAAGCGATCTGAGAGACTGTATACAATCATATTGTATATTCGCTCTGTTCACATTTATGAAGATACAGACAAAGTCGTCATAAGTTTAGTGTGTAAAAGGTGTGATGGCAAAATAATTGCGAAAAAGCTACAAGATATCTTGAGGACGACTCACATCGCTGCGTTTTCAGCCTGCGTTTATGAAAATTAGAAACGATCCTCGGGCGCACATTACGCGCTGATCAGACGGTGGACTGACGTTCAGCTTTCGCTCAATCTGTCCACTCACCGTATGACCTGCGTCTTCTTGCGTCCAGTAAAAGTTGTTTTTTTTTAAACGCTGGGCTGATGCAAGCTAAACACGCAAAGGTGTGAGTCGGGCTTCAAGAAAGTTGCCATCAAATACTAGTCAACTACCAGTTACTGATTGGCTAATGGTCCCAAGAAAGCTTTTGAACATCAGGTTGGTCTTAAGGCGTTTAATAGGATATTCAAAAGACACCTCGCATGCATGTTTAAACAAGCAAACGAGTAATATAGTTTTTCACTATTCTTAAGGTTGACGTTTTAGGAATTTACCCCCAATTCACAAGCTAATAAAAGTATTTAGTTGTATGGAGTTAGCACTCCATGCCATAACTCTTATAAATATTTTTGTAATTATGCGAAATGATTTGCTCTCTAATGCTCTGAATATACATTAAAATTTTCATCATAATTTCATCCGATTTACAATCATTCAAAAGCACAAAAAGTGTATTTGACTTGATTCTATTGGCATGCGATATCCCGTCTTTAAAAAAATCACCTTAACGTGTCAGTAAGAAGGGTAAAAAAAAGCATTAGAAGTATTTAAAAGTTCACACCGGACTTTTATTTCAAAGAATATCCCTCTTAGAAGTTAAAGGTATGAAATGAATTTGAATTGGATGTTTAAAAAAGTAGAAACGAACCATTGGCAGAGGGTTTCCGAGAATCTCTAGAATTCGAAAATCCATTATCTTTTTTTTTCCATTTCATTTTGATGTAGCCTATTGGACGACATATATATCTTTGTAATATTCTTTTCGTCATCATCCGGGTGTGGGGTTGTTTTTTTTAGGGGGTGTGGTACTGCGTATTATAATTATGCTAAATAGTAAAACTTTATTGAAATTACATAAAACATGTAAAAGTCAGGGTTTTCGTTTTTGTATTATTTTTTTGTAGTAAAAATATTTTCTCGCTGTCTGCTGTTATATTGAGTTATCCTTTCGTATTGTTTTATTTATCCTTCTAGCTTGTCTCGAAACGCCTTGCTTATTGCCTATGATATGCTATCTATTTCAGAGCCTTCAGCATTATTATAAACTTCCAAGGGCTTTTAAGAAGAATTCCAAATCGTAGAAAGCAAAATGTAAATTGCTCCAACTGAAATCCATCCTCCCAAACTGATTAATAAAACCTCAAAAGAAAGTTATGATAAAAAGCGAAATATAAGCTTCAGCCATCGATTATCACTTTATCAATTAAGAATTAAATTTCTCAACGCATCAGAGAAATTGTGAAAGCCCTTAGAGAAAAGGAAAACTTTATCTCCCGGATCTCGTCATGATGAAACGTTTCGAGGAAAAATTCAGTTATTAATTGAAATAGAATCATTGTTTTAGAGGAGATATAAGATGATAAAGAACAGCGCGAAGATGAGGAGAAAATTGAGTTTTAATTCACATAAAATATTTTGACTCCCAAAAGCATTACAGTTTAACTTTTCAGTGAAAGCATACTGGAATTAATAGATAATAATGATGTGTTTGTTTTCGTTTTTATACTGGATTACTAAAAGAACGCTGCCCATGTCACAAAAAGTCCTTCATCTGTTCTGGTATGTAAATGTGTTGTGTATCATAAATCTCTTTATCCATAATTAAATTTCAAATCATCTCACATTTCACTCAAATTTTACTTTTCTTTCAAAGTTTATTCAATACCGATAGAAATTTTACTCTTATTGTTTTTCACAGTACAGTGCAATGCAAAATAAACGCCAAAATGTGTTATATCAACATTATTGATAGATGAAATAAATTATTATCTATACCATATAAGAATTAAATGAAACGTAATTGATTAAGCGTCAATATATCTATTTTTTAAAAGCCCATTTGAATCAATTTGATTCAACACTTGTATAGTTCTAAATATTTTCTGGTGCTGCCAACTATGAACACTGATTCGGTGTTATATTCAAACCTTGAGTTTGGCTGAAAGTGTGAACAGGTTGAAATTGAGGTGAGAGTACGGCTTGGAAAGAAGAGCCCGTTTTGTAAATCATCCCGATTTCCTTTTCATCATCCACCCTGCAATTTGATGGCCAAAATATTCATAACGTGTAATGAACATTTTCTCCCGGGAATCCCCTATGAAGTAGGATCCAAACTCCCAACAGATAACTGTTGGATATCAAAATAAATTGAAGTAAATGCTTGAAATTGAGAGGAAAAGACCGAATTAGGTATGAAATTCTCCCCCCCCCCCCCAGTTTCGTTTTTTCATATACACGCTCTTATTGCGTTATCATTTTACTAAGCTGCAATCACCATGTTGTAGCTCATTTTAAAGGACCCTCCTTTTTGCCGATTGTCCCAACATTTTTACCAAGTACATGCCAATTTTTGTCTAATTGACTATAGGAGCGGGAAAACGGTGCCTTTATACTGTCCGTAATATTTCATATTTCAAAATTTGTATATTTCAAAACTGCGAAAGATATTGCAGAAATTAGTGAACAGAAATGGTGCATAATGGGCAGATAGGTAACACTTTAATGTCTCTGAGATTATTTTGTATAGGCATCATTCTTCTTGTAAGAAAATATAAATATAGAAATTATAGCTGCTATAAAATCGAGAGGCAGATTTTTTTAAAACAATGTAATATAGGAAACGGTCCTTTTTTTTGGGGGGGGGGGGCTCCAATTTGTTATTTTTTTTGTTTTTAGTACATATGGACAAAATTCAATATAGTGTGACAAAACCCAGATGAGTCTTCTGTTCGTAATGACAATATAGAGCTACATTTCATTTATGGTTCACTGCTATTATAAAAGTAGTCAATAGAATTAACTATTAAAATGGCCGCAAAGGACTTTTCGACCATATCCCAATAACTTGTTGCGAACGCTAAAACTCGGTGCCTATAATCTCTCATAATTAAGCTCTTCTTACGAGTATTGTTTCTGATGTGTGAATCATTTTATGTTGGGATATGATTTCCGCTTTTATCAAAGCTGCGTTAATGTAAGAATTCCAAATCCATCAGACAATCATGGTATGATTACAAAGCTCCCGGTGGGGATAATCACTGTATGACACTCGTAATTACTAGCCGTACAGATATCGCCTTTTTATGAGCAATAAACCTTCCATTCCGCTCGTCTGTACAATGTTAAAAGCGCCGAGGTTTTTCTCCCCGGAAATGGGATAATGAATTTCTGCGGAAATGCACTCATCTATCCGTGTACGCTTTTCATAAAAAGCAATGGAATGGATAGAAATATTCAGCGATCTATAGCCTTCCCCTTTACAATATCAATCACGGATTTGATCTCGCGCTGATATAGATTAGAAAGTAATAATTAATACAGAAACAAAAACAGTTAACCCCAAACCGGATGTTCCGCCATCTTGTTTTATCGTCGGGGTAGCACCATTGGAATCATAGAGATTGAATTCGGGTATTGTGTAGTTTTGCGATACGGTCCGAGTGGTCAAGTTTATGATAATAATAATAGTAATAATAATATGTCTTATTTACCCAGGGTAGCCACGTTCAGCTGTAAGCTAGCTGCTCTTCCAGCGGGGCCTGCATGACATAAAGTTGTTATTACCCTTCTCCTTTCTTAAATGCCGAGCGCCTGGCAAGAAGGCAGATGATCCCATTATTATACGTCTTTGGTATGACTCGGCCGGGGATCGAACCCACGACGGCTTCCGTTCATAGGGCAGACGCTCTACCACTGAGCCACACATGACCATGTCATCGTTCATTATTTGTAATTTGTTATGCAGTAGCTTTGTTGTTGTTTGGGGGGGGGGTCAACATTATATTGGTAATAATTGATGAAGACAGTCTTTTAGAATCTTATAAGATCAACCGTCATAGATCAGAGGTCTATGGGGGCAAAAGACATTTAAAAATCAAAGATGTCAGCAATGTCAGAAGTCTTTAGCTCCCGTTTGAACAATGACGAGGGTTTTGAACGGTGCGTGCAAATGATTTGTGCTTCGAGCATTCTTTCAAGTATATTTAAGATCTTATGAGAGGGGATATAAAGAGATGATTGTAGAATGAGATGAAAAACGAATCTGCCGAAAGTGATCTCTCTTAATGAATTACCCGGTAACGTCTTAGGACGCATGAATTAAGGAATAAAATGAATAGCGTAAAAGGACCCCCTTCCGATTCAATGGCAATCTTCATGATAAGTTTTTATGTGTATACTATAGTGTACCTCTTCTTTCATTGGTCTGCAAAGTGTTTCCCTTTTATATTATCAGTTTGAATTAATAGGCTCTAATCTTTTCATGAAAATTACAATAATCTATTTTTCCCATTAAAGCTATAATTCGAGACACAAATTATTGTGAGATCTCTTGTTTCCGAAAGAACATCATAAATAAGCTAATAGTGTTCATTCGAAACAAATCAATTTCTAAATTACAAGTATACGCTCATCGTTCATGGAGTAATGCCATTCCCACAATGGTAAATCAAAATTTTAAAAGTTGTTTCCAGCACTTGAATGTTTAATTGGATCCATTTTCTAAAAGGTTGCCATTCCTCCAACCTTATTCAGTTTAATCAAGCACGGCAGTAATACACGAGAGTAATAGCATCAAATGAATTCCGATTAAATAATACCGAAACAATTAATGTTGGTCTTTCTGTCTGGGTTTATCAAATTAATTCTATTCATGAAATGGACTCGTGTCAAATCTAAATTCTTTTTTGTTGTTGTTGTTGTTATTGTAGTTTTAATGGTTAAAACTCGGTAAACACCACTTTTTAGAAGATTTTTGAAAGGTTATATTTTCTTTTGTTCAAACCCGGGACTTGTTATAAAAAATCAATTGTTTTTGCTTCCCCTTGCTTAATTCATCGGAGAGATAGTCACTCACCCTCAATATAAAAACCTGATAAAGATTACTCTAGGCCTCTTATTGGTAATTCCTCGGAGTGTTAAGTATTGATATCAAATAACTCTTAGATTCTTAAAAATGTTGGTCATGACATGTGAGGACCTTCGACACATGCCAAGGAGTCGATATCGTTGCTTGGTTTGCTTGAGGAAAAGCGATTGCTCGTTGCTGATGTATGGTACACAATCCCGCGTGAGGTGAAATAAATCATTAAAAGTAGCATTGTTCCAAAGATTGATGCGGATTAAAGAAAATTGTGATTATCAATCTTTCCATTGCTGATATTAATTTTTATTTACAAATTATTGTTTTTACGAGTCTTTTTGGAATTTGAGACGCATGTTTCAATGTACTTTTTCAAGTATAAGACAGTAAATATGCCACGATGCGGATCCGCTTGAAAAAAAAAAAAAAAAACAACTATGCTCAGTCCCAAGTATTTAATTTGGTATTGGTGATGCTGTATAATCTTGCTCATGTCCTTTAATCCCGGTGCGTTTGAAAGATGTGAAACGAGTCAGATATTTTGAGCATACACACGCCAGCCCAAAGGCATGCCTGCTATAAGATACGCAACAGAATACCAACAATCATCAAATCCACCGAAAACAATTCGCAGTATTCGCTTCTTTTTTTTCCCGCCAAATTTTGCTAACCCTTTGAGCCCCGACCGTCTGGATTTGCGCTGAGTTTGTCTTTCTATCAGGCTTTTTACTCTCTCTCTCTCTCTCTCTCTCTCTCTCTCTCTCTCTCTCTCTCGTTCTCTCTCTCTCTCTCTCTCTCTCAGCTTTTTTTTCTTTCTCTTTTTCTATATGTCTGTTTCTAAGTGTAATTTGATTCAACGGAAGTAGATATAGTCATGCCTACTTTACACAGCAAACTTTGAGCCAACCGATTTTTCCGCTTGTTACAATACAACGTCACACTTTTTGTATCTGAAGAGTACCATGTAACAATAAATATGCATCTCGTGTCTATTTATCATCCCTACCTTTTATACTGTGCTCTAGAGTTTAAGACTTCCTTCAAAATAGATTGATTATTCTATTCAACAGTTTAAACAATTTCTTTTATCTTAAGTTCATGAAGGCTTTTCTCGCATTTAACATTTTAGCTTTTAGATTTGGAATTAGGCAAAAAAAAAAATCAAAAAAAAAAAAAAATCCGTTTTGGCTAAAAGAACATGTAGAGAGAAGATGATTGAATAACTGGAATGATCAAGCTAGTAAGAACATCTTTTATTGATACAGTGGCCCCATCGTGGCATATACATGATGATGCGACATGTTTATCGAGAGTGACATCTCGAATCTAACTGACACAGATCTTAGCTTTCTTACAACTTGCTATCTCAGCTTGTCCTACATTCTCAGCATCAAGGCAGAGCGATCAGTGTCTTAAACGAGATTGAAAGACCAAAAAAGGTCATACATTGACAAGAAACCCCCCAAAATGGAGATGTGTTCTGCTGAAGGTGCACACGAGGTGCTGCTTGATATAACATTGGAAACTGTTTAGATTTTCAAACGTTACTTTTCATGTAAAAGTAAAGATTTCTTGTAAAGGTATTCAATTGTTAATGATACGACCCAGAACCAAAACCTAATCAAATATTTTACATATGAATATATACTAAAATATTGTCAATTCCTGCACATAGTGCTCAATGTTTGGAAACAGAGCAAATTACTTATTATTAGACGTAGGCAATATTCACAACGACTTGCTACTCCGAGTTTCACGAATAACGATAATCAGGCTAGTATAGTGATTTTAAATTGATCAATTGTAAAACAGCAAAATTAACTCTACAAGAATATAAATATATATTTATATTTCTTGTTAATGATTTTATTGAACATACTGTTCTGGTGTTAGATAAACCAACTGCAATCGCTCATATGATACATGCTGCGTGTTACACAATCACACAATCACACAAGCTTTTTTTTTTTTTTTTTTTAAATGCCAAGTGCGCCGCGGATGGCAGCCGGGCTAAAGCCAGGGTAATAATAATGTAAAGCGCCTTGAGCACTCAGCAGAGTGGATTCGTGCGCTATATAAATTGCATCTATTATTATCATTAAATTTGTACTATATGTCCTCTAAATGCTTTTCTACAATATGAACAGTAGCTTCACATCTAACGAAGATGGCAGGCGGAGGCCCGTATCACACGTGGCGCTAATGAGACTCTCTTATCTGACCTTTGTCTTTCTGTGTACGATGTTGGATGAAACGAAAGATCACGATGAAGACATTTATAGTACTATATTTATAAGTAGGCCTATGCAAATAAAGCGTTGATATTCATTTAAAGAGAAGGGCTATATACCATGTTATATTTTTAAGTATTCGTATATGTTTATTCTTTGCTTGACTTGTTTCCAGAGCAGCCAGAATAAAAAAAAGCGTTCTCATCAAAGAACGCCTCGTTTGATGCGGGGTCACAACCCTTTTCAATTACACGCACTCTTATCGTGCCATTAGCTGTCTCACAATCAACGAATTTAGAGGTATAGAATGAAATAAGATTGGCACCACATCATTGATCGAAGATATTCCCTTTGCATAGAAGCATCCGTCACTCAATTAATCTTAACGTCTGTTTTAAAGTGACGTGACACCGCAAGGGTCACTTCGGGTCGCAGTGGGCATGCATGAGGTCACCAGAGATATGACCCAAACCGGATATGACATGTCTGCACTTCCGGTCGTCCACTCGACCGAATTCGATATCTGCGAGTTGAAGGAAGAATCAAGATTTGAGGGAATTAAAAGCTGGATATATCACACCTAAGGAATGGCGGAGAATAAGTTTATCTGAAAATGAGTATACGCAGCGATTATCGAATATTGGCAGTGGAATTTTATCAGAGTTCGAGTGGGCCGGGGGAGTTTTCATGGATCTTTAGGTGACAGGGATTAGACAAACTGTTGACGTAAAAGCCGTCTGTAGGGGATCCGGAGCTGCTTGAGCAGTAATGCGCAAGCATGTTCCCCCGTCCCTGGCGGCTTAGCAAACCGTTGGACGAGCGATGAAGTAAACGATGAAGGGATTTCTCTTAATTCCTAGGAAATATTAGATTAGGTTTTCTCTTAAAAAGGAATAACTGATTTTTATACAAACCCTGAAGTGTTATTACGTCACAATACCGTAGTATGCATACATAATATACGAATGAACCCAATCCTTTTCGGATTTTATAAAGAGTCGTCGAAAAAATCCCCACTGAACATGCTGAAAGCAGATCGCTTATCTTCAGAAGATATGGACATAGTGCATGCAGAAACGGCTGGAGGCTCACTTAAGCTCATTACGAATAATTTAGTTCAGAATCCAGATATTATTCTGGACTTTACCTTTATATTGATGCTTTTTTCTGATTGCAATCTTTATGTTCATACAAATATTTTATGTAATGTAGTGTAATTCTTAGTGGGTAAAATATACGATTACAACTACCAAA
Organism: Temnopleurus reevesii; assembly: GCA_036244855.1. Taxonomy (NCBI): domain Eukaryota; kingdom Metazoa; phylum Echinodermata; class Echinoidea; order Temnopleuroida; family Temnopleuridae; genus Temnopleurus; species Temnopleurus reevesii. The sequence goes on along the minus strand of BQKZ01004594.1, from coordinate 1,149 downwards.
CTGTTTGTACAACAGTTACTAGTACTTGTAAGGAAGTGATAGCAGATCTTTTCGACTCTTAAATCAAATGTTGGGTTGTAAAAAACCAAAATATAGCCCTTCTTATGGACAACAATTCCTCAAATGTGACATCGTTTATTATTTAAAATCTTAATTTGGGACTTACTAATAGACAAGATAAACTTTTTTTGTTCGCAATATCTCACTAAAACTCTGATAATCATAGTCGAGTTAACTGCAAGATCTATGAGAATCATATCAATTACATATGCAGTGCAAGAGGATTGGATAACTACTTGTAAAACTAAAAGAATACGAAGGTTTTGGGAAAGCGGAGTATGAGATTAACAAATTCACATAACAGATGCCGTTTAACCAACCATTTCGATACGTTGCTTTGCACCGGGGAGCTAGACTCCACGTATAGATTTATACATGGATGTAAACCAAGGAAAAAACAGGCCATTGCCACCACAACCTAAATCCATGATATCTCAGGTTGCAAGACGCGTGAAATAAAGACAATGAATGCCTTCATTCAGTTGGCAAAAAGGATGCTTGAAAGAGGCCCAATTCCCAAGACTCTGTTCGCCATGGGGTTATAGGGCTTCTCTTTTCATACACTGCCCTAAACGGTTCCTCCCAGATTTCTCTCCAAGTTAACCTAATTCCCGCGCGATTTATCGTATGGTTTTACGCAACCTTCTCGTCATGGTACCCTATCTCTCCTTTCACTCGACGCTCATGCACTGTATGTTAAACTTGGAGATAGGAGAGCGCACCAGTCTCCGGTGCGCGGAATTCGCAGTTATTCAATTTCATCTCAGAAACGCAAGCTGTGACAATACTGAAGAATAACGGGATCATTATCTGGAACTTTAAACAAATCTTTATCATTCTATACAACAGGTACAAATTTAAATCAATCAGATTCATCAGCTCGAGGTCATTACATTACACTCTTGAATTTGGGTAGCACAATGTTCTCAAAACTATTGGATTGAAAAATCAAGTTCCGATTAGTTTCTTTACACGAGGAAAGTGTACGTATGGCATTCATCTTAGTAGCTGCCATGCCTGGGTAATATAGACAGTACAATAGTTGTTTAGAGAATTTGTTCCATTTAATTGGGTAATTCTATTGCTGAA
>BQKZ01004593.1:9896-20367 GCA_036244855.1 Temnopleurus reevesii | reverse complement strand
GTGTTTTATGTTGTGTTTTATGTTGTGTTTTATGTTGTGTTTTATGTTGTGTTTTATGTCGCGTTTTATGTTTTGCTTTATGTTGTGTTTTATTTGGTGTTTTATATCATGTTTTATTTTGTGCTTAAAGTTTTTGTACAACAGGGCCCTTTATAGCTGAGGTCAGCTGGGAAAGAACATAGGTTCTGTAAATGTAACACTGGGATTCGTAATACTTTTCTTGCTATTATAAAGCTCATGTTTCGTGCCTATAAGGCATCACTAGCATCACGGTAAGTTCACCGTTCCTCCTATTGGGGAAAGCTTCCAGAGTTTGAGTGGCATATATTGTTTGGTTTTGACTAGATTCTCTTTGACACAAGAGCTCCATCCTCCACGAATGTTCATTCCTTACAGCCAAGTTAGAACATCCTAGTCCGATCACATTCCGCTCAGTTGACATGTATGGAGGAATCGGATGGGAGGATAGGTTTGATTGATTGATGGCTATCAATATTCTAAATTCTAGTTCTACAGGCCTCGCTTTTTCGGCATGCCCCTCCATCTCTCTATCACCTGCTTTTCAAACATTGTGTATCATGATTTGTCTTCGTAAATATTGTTGTTTCTCTTGCAAATGATTATAATTTGTTATTCAAATTGTGAAAATGATATTGTAATGGAAAATAAAATAAATCAAATCAAAAATCAAATAAAAAAGAAGAAAAAAAGTGGAGTGATGGAAGTTTGTCAAATGACAATACATTCAAAGTAATTCGATAGATCCCAATATATTTGTGCAGGAATCCTTTTGAAACAGTTCCTGTCATATAATTTTAACCATCAACATGTCATGGTGTCATGCCAATCTGAAAGATGAGGTAATATTCATGCCTAAAAATATGTTGAGCCAAGAGTTGAATCATAAGAACCATGTTGATACAATAAATATTGTTACCCTTTACAAAGAACCATATAAAGAAACATACATGTAATATATATGTTCATTTGACTTGATGTTATTGTTTTAGCAACATTATCCCCTTCTTGTAATGATGATTATAAATCCTGGCAAATAATTACCAAAAGGATATTATAAAAACATTATGTAATGATTGAGGGAGACAATTTTTATTGCATATAATATGTTAGAGGGATTTGTCATCTTCTTTAGCTTATTGTAAGCCCCTATTTATGCTCCAGAATTAATTATAGAAATGAAGACTTTTATCACAAACGTGATTGAAAATGACCTTTTTAACAATCTTGTCCATACATGGTCTTGGCCAGACGGCTGGGATCCAATCTCGTTTTTAAAAGTATGAATAAGGCCTTAGGTAACCTTGACAGAGACTTGTGTTAACTACTGGATATCGAAATGCTATTTTGTTTTCATATCATTTGTTTTCGAATGCTTCAGAACATTTCATCCATGAGGAACGATAATCATATTTTTTCTTTGTCCTTCCTAAATTTATGCTTTTCATTTTCCAAGTTATTTTTTCCCTTTTCTCTTTCGTTTTTTTTTTAATTCATCTATTTTCTTTCTCATATTTGTCTATTTTTGTCATTGATTTGTCATCCATTCATTTTATCATGTTTGCTTTACTGAATATTCTCCGATTGTCTCAGATCATTTGGTCATGTGTATGTAGCTCTGAGCTACATAAAAGCCTTATATGTAAACCTGTCATCAGTCCCAGTATTCAAGAATGGTTATTCACCGAATCGATGAAAACTGGTTTACCCCATACATTGTTGCCTTTCCTGATATAGCAACTCTGTCTAGTAGTCCACCATGATTAACCCTTTAGCACTTTGATCTCGCAGAAGTTATGATTAAAGGTGTGACAGTGTATTCATATGGACAGATAGCCAGTAGCTTTGGGCTACATTAACATATACAACTGAGATTTCTTTGTAACCTGCTTTAATTTTAACATACTAGAAAAGGTGGATGGGATCGAATGATCCCATTACTCTAGCTTTGTAGTGATAACAGGTTAGCAAAATAATTTTACCTCAAATCTATATAACTTATGTCCAACATGGATATAAGTAGGTACATCTTATACGTATCATGTACTCGAGATAGTGGCTAGAAGATCGTTTACAGATACCTGTTGTCAGTTGGTCCATAAAACACACTAATGACCTGTGTTGGCTGTCGGTTTATCCCGACTGTACAGTACAGACAAGTTGTAGCCTTCCTATCATTGGATTAAAACTAGAGTTACGTTAGCAAATCACTTCTCAAACAAGGAGACGTCATTACTGTGCTAAGAGGTCAACTACACTATTATTCATTTTCGGAACTCGCCTGGGTTGGATGAAACTGTATTTAAGTTTCTACTATTTACCACATTTTTCAAACACATGCTGTCAATATCGTGTTTTCTGTCATACAATATTCATGTGAAATTCAGACCCACTCTCGTGTATGTAAACAGTACGTCATACAAGGAATAGTAGACGCCACGCATAGGGAAGATGACAGAAAGCACAATTTGACGAGAAACACAAATACTAATAGCAATATAATTAATAAGGGGTGTATACTTAATAGGCAAACAAAAGCGTGTATAATAGGAAAAACAGTAATATGACGATTAACTGTTGGGAACGTATATAACATGGTTGGGTTGAAGAAAAAAAATACAACGACAAAACGTGCTCACATACATAAAATAGGAACTACCCATATTAAATGCGACGCATTCTCCCGTTCATCCTTGCCCATCTCACCGGTGCTTGCTCTTCAACTTCCATCGCCTCTACCTCCTCCTCCACCTCCATTTCCTCATCCGACTCCGCCAAAAATCTGTTCTCCATGCGGACTGTAAGATATTGGAAAAGAAGATACATGAAATATTTCAACTAAAATAATGAATCACACGCGAGAAATAATGGAATGATTCTCGCCTTCTCCCAACATAGATTAACACTGATTGACAATGCTTTACCGAGATGCTGTGAAAAAAAATCACAGGCGTACTCAGGTAGGAATCGAACCCACAACCTCATGATGACTAGAGAGGCGTCTTACCACTAGACCACCAAGAGCAGCCATCAGCTCTCGGTGGTATCCCAACATATTCACCGATAGTGTTAATCCATGTTGGGATAAGACAAGAATCATTCCATTATTATCTATTCAACACAGAAATCAATCAATTTATATACGAGAGCAAGTTTAGCAAAAAAATCGTCAAACGGTGGTGGAGGGGGGGGGTAGGGGTGGTGACAAAGGGTTACTTTGATCTATTTGTATGCTAGAAATAAAAAGGAGGATGTCGAATGATCCATATTTGTCCACATTACTCTTTGTATTTAATTGCATAGGCATTGAAACACTGCAATTTTAGTGCAACTTAATGTTCATTACGTTTAGCGATATCATATCACTTCTTTGTTTTTGTTTTTTTAGATATCAGGCGCTTAATATTTAAAGCCACATTTATTGTGGATATGGCTTATCATAATCGTCCATATTTGTCATATCAAACAGAGTATGCCAACTCATGTCAGTGGATGATATTTTTTAAATTATTATTAAGGACTATTTCATGCATTCAGTGAATTTCCAAAAAAATCAATATCTTGGATAGTATCCTGCTTTAAGTAAGGGAGCTTTAAAGGGTAACTGAGACCAATAATAATAATTAGATAGATAGTTAATAGTATACACAAAAACATGCCATTAGTTTTTAAATTATGGAATTCTAAAAATTTACAAACGAGTGATTCCATGTTGTGAAATTTCCCATTATAACGACTAACAAAAACGAGATAAAGTTTTACATGATGATCTTCTTAAGTTTGTGATCTTAAATTTGTATGTCTACCGATTCCTGTTTTTCATTGAATTATGACGCGTTTTGTCTCTGAAATAACACACTTTTCTAGATCCCGAACCATTTTTTCAGTACAATAATCTATTGACCAGGGTAAGCTCGCTATTCGTAAGGACTGCTATTCATAAGGATCAATAACTCATAAGGACCGCTATTCATAACATGTAAATTCCTATAACCGAAGGGTCGCTATTCACAACACATAATGGTCACTATACATAAGGACCGCTATTAATAATAACTCATAAGGGTTGCTATACATAATTCAGAAAGAGGTTCGCTATCCATAATAACAAATATGGGTCGTTATTCATAAAGGTCGCTTTTCATAATGGGAGAAGAAGGTCTCTATTCATAATGGGAGAATAGGGTCGCTATTCATAAAGGCCATTATTCATAAGGGTCGATATCCATAATCGCAGAAGAGGTTCGCTATTCATAATCATGAAATAGGGTCACTATTCATACTCATGGAATAGGGTTGCTATTCATAATCAGGAAATAGGGTCGCTATTCATAAAGGCCATTGTTCATAAGGGTCGCTATTCATAATGGGGAATAGGGTCGCTATTCGGGCTATTCGAATAGCGACCCTCTTCTATCATGAATAACGACCCCATTTCCTGATTATGAATAGCGGCCATCTTCTCTGATTATTATTAGTGACCCTTATGAATATCGATTCTTATGAATAACGACCCCTATGTCTTTTTATGAATACCGACCCTCTTCAATTATGAATAGTAACCCTTATGAATAATGACCCTTATGAATAGCGACCGTAATTTGGTATTATGAATAGCGACCCTTTTTCCGTATTATGAATAGTGACCCTTATGAGTTATCATGAATGGCGATCCTTATGAACAATGGCCCTTATGAATAGCGACCCTTATGAGATATTATGAATAGCGGTCCTTATGAATAATTTTTCGTTATGGATAGCGAGCGGACCCCTATTGACCTATCCCATATGTAAATATGAAATATATGAAATCGGATTATTTTCAGGTCACCGGGATCAGAAACGATATTTTTATGTCGCAGTACAAGACATTATTCAATATGGAATCCCCTAAGTCAGAAGACGACTTGTACGAAGACTAGGTCACACGGTTATGCAACGTGGACATTCATGCCAAGAAGGTGCGCGCATTAAAGAAAAATGAATCCTAGAGGATAATATACACCTATAAGAAAGGTATCATATACCACTACTAATCAGACTGGATCAAGCTCTAAAATAAATTCAGGAAAGTGTAAATTTCCCGATATTTTAGAACAGGTTTTCGTCTGCTACCACATTACAAGGGGGCTGCCATTTTGTTCCGAACATATCTTTCGACGTGATCCATTGATACCATTCTCAATGACAAGGGAAATATTCATGAAACCTTAAAATAGTTCAATCTTTTGCGAATGAAATACGTTATGTTGGGAAAAAAATGAGTGATATGTTACCAATATTTTAGTAAGCCTTGTAATAAATAATTCAGTTTTCAAATCATATGTTTATACTAAAGAAATTTAGTTTAAGTTGGCTTGCCTGGCATAACAGGATTTTCTTTATTCAGTAAGCCTTCCAGGTATTGTATTCTATTGTTTGAATACAGGTGAAAGCGTAGCGTTTTGCCAAAGACCCTATATAAACACGAATGCATGACTTTAAAGGCCACCATGTACCGCAGATTCTTCTTTTTGTTCTGGTTTACATCTGATTGTATAACGCTATAGAAAGTCATATACAATGGATTAAATATCCAACCGATAAAACAGATTCTTTCCTTTCATTTGTTTTTTTTTATGAAGAAGCTTCATGTCATTCACCATGTCATACGTCATTACTCCATGTTATACGTCATGTATGACAAGAAAAAAGAATTTCAATGCACAAAAATGACTTTTTAAGGAACATTTGACCAGTGTTAAATAATTAATTATATAACCACATATATATCATATTTTTCTCAAATGTTAAATTTCATTATAAACTATCAAGAAAGTTTTGAATTGGGATCGAAAATACTTTCTCGTATACCAAAAAGAAAATGGTAGCACCCAGCAAATGTTAGCAGACGATAACGTGGCTCAGTAATTGTGATTCGATACTTATGTATTGAATCGCATATTCAAATCATTAGATACATATTATACCTTTTCAAATAAGCAGATTGATTTTGTTAGTGTAATTCCCCTTTAATCGTGAGTTTCCAAGAGGTATAATGTCAACCCCAAAGTGACGTTAACAGCAATCTTTACATCCTACCGTGCGGGAGTGGATACATCCATTCTCATCAGCCGTGTTGACGGCGCCAGACCTTTGGGTTTCGCAGACGTATCGTTAAATATGCAGATGCTCTGGCAGAAAGTGCCGGGTTTGAGCTGTAAAACATTCCCCACTATTCCTAATTTTTAAGAGGTCGGTTTTGAAATTTGACTTTCATTTTTTCCCTGAAACTGCCATATGCAAGGCCGGATCCAAGAACTAGGGCGGGCACAGGAGGAGGCATATGCCCCTTAAAAATTGACATGTATATATTTTTCTCTCCCTATTTCTTGGGTTCTAATAAAGTGTTGAAAAAAGAAGAAAACAAAATCATATTTAGCTCGCTCGCTACGCTCACTCGTAGGAGATAATCTTGCTTCATTCCTTTGCATTCAGACATTGGATATAACGCAATTTATTACAGAGGCTTAACCCTAATCAGGCCGACCTTTTGGGGCTATGTATTTGGGGCCGTATAACGCGCAGTCGCGACGAAAATTGGCACGCATGATGCTTGTGGCGTACTCTTCCAGAATGTATGGTTAACTTTTTAGAAAATTGTTGAAATAATTAAATATGCTAATTTATGCATAAAATAAGTTTTGGGCTCTTAATCACCATGATGACTAATTAAATCTCTAATTTAGCTGATTTTTTTATTTAAACATTCCCTTTAGCATTCTCAACAAATGTATTGAAAAAAAACATTATTGAAATGATTTTCCTATGCATTTCATTGTTTTTATGAATTTCTTATGTATTTCCTTGTTTTCGATCTTTTGTTTTTACTGTTTTTCACTGACATTTGTTGCAGGCATTATTTGAGGCATATAAATAGATGAATTAATTTGAGCCATTAAAAGTCAAATTATTCAAGTTGTTTTTATGAGATTTTGCTGAAAACACAATTTGCATTGACTTTGTACATAAAATCAAGTATTTTAGTAATTATCAAACCGATTTTTTTTTCAAATGGGCGTGGCACAAAAAACGGTATACACGGGCGCGGCGAATTTGGTTTGGACCCCCCCCCCCCTCGGCCTGATTAGGGTTTAGATTTTCCCACACATTGGGGTGTGCAGATGTAGCGATGGTGAAGAGATAATAATTGGTAATTTTTGTCCTCGCTCGTGCAGTATCTTATCATGTTTTTACCATTTATTTACATTCAGAAATTGAAACGACATAAGGCCATTTTATTAGATGGAAAACGTTCCAAAACTTTTGGGTGTAAATTGTAAGAGTAATGTCATTTATTACATGGGCCTAATGAACTTTTCTCCAATATCAAAGTTTCCAATTGAAGCGAAAAATTAAAGAAAATTGAGTATTTCTCTAGCGCGTTACGCTCGCTCATATCGGATCATCTTGCTTCATTCCTTTGTATTCAGGCATTGAATATAACGCAATTTATTACATAGACATAATGAACGTTTTCCCACACTTTAGGTTGTGCAAATGTAGCGATAATGACGAGACAATTGGCCATTGTTCTTCGCTAGTTCCGCTCGCTTGTATAGTATCTTATCATGCTTTATCATTCCTTTACATTCATAAATTGAATTCACATAATGCTATTTATTAGATGGGGCTAAAGCAACGCTTTCCCAAACTCTTGGGTGCAAAATTCTATCAAAAATAAAAAGAAAATTGCCATATCTTCCTCGTTCGTACTATATCTTATTTTCTCTTTACATTCATGCATGAAAATTATAAGTGAGAATTCCTTACAAATGCTTTGATTTTGTAAATAGTGAGTATCAAAAGTGATATCTTCCATCGCTCGCTCCGCTCGCTCGTTAAGCAAGTTACCAATCCACCGAACTACCATTGAAGGTGTAGGGGAAACCTCCTCCCACACCCTCCCCCGCTCGGTCGCTTCGCTCCCTCGATTTGACCTCTTTTGACCTTTTGGGCCTATGCCCCCAATGGACGACCCACGGTCCGCCACTGACCACGCCCCTCCATTTTGAAAAAATCCTGGATCCGCCCTGCCGTGTACCAATGTAAATCAACCTAAATATTATGAATTGTGACTATATCCAAGCATTTTGGGCCAATTTAGAGCTGAAAAACTTAGATTATTCGAAAACAGACAAACATACCGTTTTTTTTTATGAATGCCATGGTAACATGAACTACGAGATAATAATAACATGGTATCATATGTCCACAACAGAATTTCAGTAAAGTCATCAAATTTGAGCATATTCGGACTGAAGATGTAGGAGTGGTTCACGATTATGTGGTATAGGGCACATTGTGCCGCCCTTGGGCTTTTTAGGGTTAAACGTCGATATTTTGGTCGAAAAGATTCACTATACCACGTACCATGTGAATAAATGGATAAATTACTGATTTTTAACTGCAAACATATATCAATAGATTAATTATGGCTTCTAAATATTTCTCGTGAACGTTTCTCGAGTTACCCCGTCCCATGTACATATTACAGAATACTCATATAGAAACAGTGTTTGTTTGCTATCGCCGATGATGAACCGACTACCCCCCCCCCCCCCCCCTCACTTGGTGTGAAACATGCTTTACATGCCTTTAAGGGGAATTTCACCCAGACATTAAGGCACTCTCAGTGGATGAAGAAAAATAAAACGATCAAACTGTGAAAATTTGAGCAAAATTCATCAATCCATTCAAAATTTATGAATTTTCAAAGTTTTGATTTAAACCCCTCATGGGTTCCTCAAATTGACAACGTACATGCACAAAATGTCTGCCAATATGGAGAACTCTCCATTCACCTTCATTTTTACACACAATCTCACATTTTCTTCTTCATCTAGAAAAGACAATAAATCAACAAAATTCATTCCGAAATGCATGCAGAATCAAAATGTCCATATACTTGAAGAGAAAATTATGATTTTGTTTACTTTTCTAGAAAAAGAAGAAAATGTGAAATTTTCTGTACAAAGTGAATGGAGAATTCTGCATGTTGGCAGCCATTTTGTGCCTGTACGTCCCCAATTTGAAGAGCCCATGATAGGTGTAAATCAAAACTTTGAAAATTCATAACTTTTGAATGGATTGTCGGATTTTGCTCAAATTGTCACAGATTGACCATTGCATTTTTATTCATCCATTGAGCGCACATCAATGTCTGGGTGAAGTTCCCCTTTAATATAACTGCACGAAATACAATTTTCGTTACTTGGAAAATGCCAACCAGCCGTCATTTCCAAGGTGCCCTACATGAATCACACGGGAACCGATAGCGCAGAATAGGTGGAGTGAATGGTAGTATTGTGTGCGACGTGCGAGTTCGCATTAAATTCTTACTGGGGCGTGTTGTATGGGGGAGCGCGACGCGCGTCGTCATAACTAAGCCATGTCTTGATCGATCATATTCAAACAAACTATGGACATGCTTTAATTTCCTACTTAAAAACTGCATTATGGTATACTTTCACTGCAGCTCACAAAGTAGTTAAATATTTAAAGCGCGATCTCTCCCAAAACTGATTTATCGGTTTAAATAATTATTTTCACATGAAAAACAAGTCATTTCTTTACTGTATTTCCTGAAATAGTTTTCCTTCTATATGTTCTCTCAAAGACGTTGTCATGATCTTGGTACTTACAGTGTTGTGTACACAGCCAGAGTACACCATGATTCGTTCCAAAACGGCTACACTGTATGCCCTTCATTGTTAGCGCTTGGCAGCGAATGGGCGCCGTCTCAATCTCCAATTCAATCCTGCACAGGGATATAAAAATAGGTATCAACACTTCCTTGTTCATAATATGGAAACATAAAATGTTATTTATGAGAATCGTGAGCACACATACAGTCCAAACATGGTCTGGTAGAAGCGAGTAAAACATGATTATAAAATTTGCACTCGCGAGTAGAGTCTACCCCAATTTTAAAAAAAGAATTAAACAAGTTGTTGAGCAGAACAAAAAAGTTAAGAATATCAGACAAGTGATGAAAAAATGTTGTGACTTTTTTTATTATTCATGATTCAGGAAATCACCAACAAATTCCAGGTATGTTTAACAAAACGTTTTGGGTGGACTACTCTCGAACATTTTGGTTTTATCTAGGTGAAAAAAAATAATCATTTCTACGGAAAGATACAAAGTTTGCATTTGATACAAAGTTTGCATTAATGTCAACATGCAATGTGGCATCTATCATAAAAATGTCCTTTAGATATAGTCTTAAAGAAACTTGAAACTTTATATTATAAGAGAGGACTTTAACAATGAGATATAATAAGCTCAACAATGATTTTCTTGCAAGTTGGCAAATTTTGTTCACTTGATATGATGTATTTCGTGCACTTCTCCGTATTTCTATTTTGTCGATAAACCAATAACCACATGGATGCAGGTACATTTATTTATT
>BQKZ01004591.1:26261-40100 GCA_036244855.1 Temnopleurus reevesii | reverse complement strand
AGGGATAATGGAACCAAATTTGTTTGGTTTTGAGCAAAATGTCTTTCATTAGAGCAATATGATACAGTGCAGTACTTATATGACAATCATATTTACAGCTTTGTATAATATTTTTGGTGTACAAATCGAATGCCCACAAAAAACCCTCACTGACAAATATCAACTCTCTTGTATATATTCATGATTACCTTTGGTGTTTATTAGGGGGAACCTACACGTACCTCTCGAATTATCGTGCTTTCATTGAATGAAGAAATAAGAGATCATCATATGAACATACAGTGTACCAACTTTTAAAATCTTAGCCAAATTAGCCATGCCGTTGAAGATTTATGAATTTGCAAAGTCTTGTTGACATGTTCAGATAGGCATCTTTGTGTCCATAAGACTACAACAGAATATGGGGGTGTTGTTCAAAAGTTCCTATAGATCACAAGTTACAGATGATCGGAACGTGCCTATCAAAATCATTGTAATTTTCTTACACTATTCCAAACGTTGTTTTTTTTATTTCTATTTCATGTCAGGTGCTCTTTTACAATGCTGTACAGAGTCAAGTAACAACTTTTAATGGCTATTTCAACTCGTAGCAATCTAATTGTTTTCATTTTTGTTCTGTTATATGTAGAGCGTTATGATACTCTTTGTTCTTAGCGCTATAGAATTAATCTATATTATGATTATTGTACAGTGAATTCAGTCAAAACTTCTTGTAGTTTGCTAGTCTAGTTTAGGACTGTGTGTTCTGATAGCATCCACCTTTGCATTAATTCTCTTACACTGAACATGCAGGGACTGCATAGCACTCAACCACAGAGTCCTTACATACCCCTCTGATTGCGCCTCCACACAGAAAAGAGGGTTATGTAAGGACTCTGTGGTTGAGTGCTACGCAGTTCCTTTGTGTTCAGTGTAAGAGAATATGCAGAGGTGGGTACTATCAGAACACACAGTCCTCAACTGGACCAGTAGTTTGCAAGCGCAGACCCTAATTTGAAACTTTATCCCCAAACTTTCATGTAATCTGCATGTAGGGTAGATACCCACTGGTTGTGTCAAAAGACTAAAGGATGATAACTACATGTAGACAAGTATTTTCATGCAGTCTCTGACCGCATACTCTGTATTATGCACTGTGCAAATTTGGACACAGAAGCCAATGATCTGTGCTCGCAGACTAACTTTAATGAATTACCTTGTTTGATTATTTTAATCATAGTTTATGTGTATCAATTGTACAATGTGTAGTTACCATGGAGAATCTTAGCCTTATTATCTACTCGTTCCTTATGAATATAACAAATGGATCATCAGTACTGTATGAAACACCTATTTGTCTTAATATTTCTATCAATCAATGCGTAATCAATCACCCCTAAGAGTATTTGCTTCATAAGCAGTTATTATTATTGACTAATGACTTAATATGATTATAAGAAATTGATTATCAGTACTGTATGATATTTTATTCCGGGCGCTGTGTGACAGACTGCCAGAGGCATGAGCAGAAAGAAGGAAATTCGGCACAAAATCACTACCATTTATATTGTATAATCGTATTTTTGTTACTGTAGAGATTTTTAGAAATAGGAATTGTGAGTTATTTTTTTGTAGAAAGCCAAGGTCCTTCGAAAATTGATACATGATCAAGTTTGACATTTTAGCATTACTAGTCTTTGTATTTTATGCTCTTAATAGTTTCTATTTTTGGATATATTTTAATATTTTTGTTAAAATATAATATGATGTAATATAATTATGAAAAAGAATGTTTCAGTTTCCATTTATATTATTTGGCTACTAGTATATTGTCGTTGTCAATTCAGCACTATCATCATAGCGATCTTCATCACCATTGCTATCATTATCATCTCACCATCACTATCATTATCATCACCATTACCATCCATACTACAATTATAATCACAATCACTACCACAATCAGTATTCCATTATCATCATCACCTATAATCGTTGATATAATCGTTGATATAATCATTGATATAAATTGTGATATAATCATCACGATCCCAAGATTGTGAACACCATTATCATGCCACATTCAACACTTCCATTCCCTTCAAAGATGGTCACAGATACAGGTCATCATAGCCATCATCATCATCAATTTTCAATATCATAGCCTTAATAATAGAAACAACCACTACCATCACAATCATCAAGATCAAAGGACATCATTATCATTAAACCATTTCCATCACCACCAACATCATCATCCTCAACATCACCACCATCACCACCATCATCATCACCATTGCTATCATCAACACCAACATAACCATCTGCATCAACATCATCATCATCATCATCATCATCAACATCGTCACCAACATCATCATCCTCAACATCATCACCAACATCATCATCCTCAACATCATCACCAACATCATCATCCTCAACATCACCACCATCATCATCATCACCATCGCTATCATCAACACCAACATAACCATCTGCATCAACATCACCACAATCCCAACATAATTGTATACCGGTATATCATCATCCTGCTACATTGCAGATTTACATTCCCTCAGATTTCATTTTCTTCAATTTATTCAATGATGGTTACAAGTACAGATCATCATGGCCATCATTATCAATTTTCAATATCATACCCATAATAGACACAATCGCTACCATCATAATCATCAACAACGAAGGACATCATTATCAGTAAACCATTTCCATCATCACCAACATCATTCTATTGTGAACAACATCATCCTCAATATCACTGCTATCATCATGACCATCACAATCGCTATCATCAACACCACCATTGCCATCCGCATCCACACCACCACGATCATAATTACCTGATCATTAATATGATCACCACCATCCCAACATAATTGTCAACACCATCATCCTGCTACATTGTTTGTACATTCAAAACTTCCATTTCCTCTTGTGGTTCATTTTATCCAATGATGGTTACAAATGTAGGTCATGGCCATCAACGTCATCATCCTAATCAACATCACCATCACCATCATTGCCCCCACACCCACCACCGCCATCATCATCGCTATCATTATCAAAATCATCATCATCATCACCACAATTACTATCACCATTGCTATCATTATAAACATCACCACTATCATCCACATCACAATTTATATAACTATCACCACGACCACCAACACCAGCGCTATCATTATCAACATCATCATCAACACCATTCACCATCCCCATCGCTATAACCATCACCATCATCCCCACCATCGCTATCATTATCAACATCCCCATCCATATCACCATGACCACCACCACCATCGCTATCATTATCAACATCACCATCACCACCACCAACATCGCTATCATTATCACCACCACCACCATTGCTATCATTATCAACATCACCATCAACACCACCACTACCACCATTGCTATCATTATCAACATCACCATCAACACCACCACCACCACCATCGCTATCATTATCAACATCACCATCAACACCACCACCATCGCTATCATTATCAACATCACCGTCACCACCACCACCACAATCAGCATTCCATCATCACGATCCCAACATTGCCAACACCACCTTCATGCTACATTCAACACTTACATTCCCTCCTGTAATTCATTTTATTCAATAATGGTTACAAATGCAGGGCGGCGTTTCACAAATCATTCTTAAAGTCGCACACGACTTAAAGACTGGAGTACGTTATAGAGTGTAATACTCGTAAGATTCTCGAACATTCAGCACAACAACGGGTACCAGTCGTGCTTAAAGTCGTTCTTCAAGTCTTTCGTAACTTGGTGAAACACAGCCCTGGGACGGTATTCTGGTAGCTGTCTTATCTCGGTGTCTTATCTCTTGTCTTATCTCCATAAGATAAGACAGTGCTAAGACAGTCTTAAATCGGTATTCTGAAAACTCTTTTTTTTTCTCTCTTAGGACCCGCCTATCTAATCTCAGACAACCAATTGAAATCAATATTCCATTCCTCTCTCAAGTTTATTGACCAATAAAAACCTTAGCTGAAGCCCCTGCGCACCAGTTTCAATACACTGAAATACTTTGCATACTGCCCGCTAACAAATTAATTGTCCTAATTATCACGTGTTTGTTTTGAGCATATGTTCAAGAAATTCATCCTGTTGCATCAAAGCGCAGGTAAACAAAATTCATAAAAATTCAAACAAAAGAATATTTTAAATTCTGCATTGGTCTTTCATAATCAGACATTCATTTCTTAACATGATCTATTCCTAAATAACATTTACTGCAGGAAAATTTGCCGCCATGGTGGAGATAAGACAGCTAGGAAGTGTCCTAAATCTCTATGCAAAGTAATACGTTAGAAAAGATGAGACAAAAGACAAGACACTTTTCAGAATACCAATTTATCTTATCTCATGCGCGCAATACGTTGCGTGCTGCTATTTTATGGCGCGTAGCAGGGGAGATAAGACAAAAGATAAGACAAAAGTTAGGACACCGAGATAAGACAGCTTCCAGAATAGCAATTTATAGATAAGATAATATTTTGAGATAAGACACCCACCAGAATACCGCCCCTGGTCATCATAGCCATCGTCAACATCACCATTGCAATCATTGCCCCCACAGCCACCACCACCATGATCATCGCTATCATTATTATCACCATCACAATAACCATTGTGAACATCATCTCCATACCCTCATGCAGTGAACTACACACAATGATAGTCACAAATACATGTCATTTGTAATTAGATGTAATTTTTATTTTTGATATCATGAGGTGAGATACTTTCAAAACTCAATCTACTCAAATACTAACTCAAGCTTCACAATCAACATCAGGATTGGATATCAAAATGAAACTAAAAACATTCAGAATTCAAGTAATTCAATATAAAAATATGAATTGTATAAAAGATGATTAAATACTTGCATTTTTAAATGCAGTTTTGGAAAATCAGTTTGAAATTTAGTCTTACATATCATGGTTTTTGATGACACATGAAGTGCTTATATACAGTAAGCATGTAATCTTAGATTCAAAACTGGATAAGAACAGAAAAAAAATCAATAAAGACAGAAATCTACAAGTGTTTATCAGCCAACATTGAGAGTTTATAACAGAGTATCAGTTCTAATCTAGAAAAGCTTAGCCAGATTTCAACAAAAGTGAAAGACATTTTGTTTCAAAGAAATTATATTAGAAATATTAAATAGTTTCATGTATGAAACATAGTAAATAATAGCTCTACATATCCATATGGATATAAACGTAGAAGGGCTAATCATGTATTATATAGAAATACAAAGGAATTACATATTTACAAATATTTAGCACAATTCAGCAGTATTAAAAACAATCTTTTGAACATCAAGGCACTTTGAACAAAAATAAATCACATAGCATTCCCCCAGAAAACGTAAAATTCAATATTAAACTTGTGTTAATAACTTGCATAGAGCTTTATTTGGGGAATATCTCATATTAGATAAAGAGAGTAATGCAGATTGCCTACTGCAGGTTTGTTCCAACTACACAGATGCCAACTTAACATCTTGGAATATTCTCATTATATCATAGAGTAACATTGGCTAAAGCCAGGGTAAGAATACTCTTGAAGTACATTATTTAACATTACTTAAGTACTGTTTAGGAACGTCATGTTCCTAAAATACTGTTTAAGTACGTTATGTACGTCATTTAAGTACTGTTTAAGTACGTTATTTAAGTACTGCATATTACTATTTGCGAGTTGGAACAATGCCAATGAGGTTTGCATCTCTGCAGCTGCACAAATACATGTAGGCAGATCCAGTCTTTAATATATGGAGATATTTATACAGCCAACTCTTCCCTAAATAGAATCTATTGTAAGCACAGATCTCTATTCAACTAACAAGAGTTAACATATTTTGCTTTAAGAACTTTCAACAATTATATGATCTGTTACACAGTTAACCCATTGAATACTGGAACTGGGTGGCTCCCTTCACAAAGTCTATTGGAGGTGCAGACCTCAGCAGTCAATGGGCTAACTTAAATGATACCTACATCATGCTTTGCATAGTTCCTAGTAGGACTTATTGACGACTTTTTTTTAATGTAGTCAAATTTATTCATGCTTTATCAAAGACAAATACATATTTACCCATCAGCAGACATCTACATCACAATAGTCTGAAAGTGAACTACATGCACCAGTGTTGCTAGATTGGACAAACATTTTAGCTTGCCTAACCTAGCAGTGACCACTGCATGTGATGTACAATCCCTCAATGGAAACACTATTATCTGTTATCAGATGAATACACTTTATAAATTTGTCTATTTCAAATGCACATTGGAAAACCATTTACACTACATTACGAAAGTGATTACTGGTTCAAGCTGAACTGAATATCTCATTTATCTTGAGGGTAACTTCAAGCTGACTGTATGAAGATTAATAGGGGGAATCTAGTGGGAATTGTTACTATCAATGGAGTATAGGTACTTCATCAATCTTGCTACGACGATGAGGCTTCATACTGATACGTGGAATAATATAACATAGCAGTCCAGAAAGAGAGATGACGACTACCAGCATGACAGCCATGCAGATTACAACGGACCACATGAGGGCGCCGTTACCCTCCATCAAAGCTTCAATCTCTTCGTTGTCATGGTAACTGCTGTGAATGTTGACGTTTGAAGCAGGTAGGGTATCTGCAGGTGGGTAACAATGAGATGGAAAGGTGTAACGGACATATCATGAATATTTAATTTCATTGGCGCAATAAGAAACATTCAGGTTTTTTTTTTAGTTTGGCTACATGTAATTAATCTAACATGCATGAATGCATAGGAGATAAGCACCTTGTGTTATATAAAAAACAATATTCTTCATCTGGAAAGTGTGTATCATAACTCTATTAAGAGAAAGAAAAATAAAGGAGAAACAGCATCTGACTGGCTATGCTCAGAAGACTATAACCATGTATTGAAATTAATTCAACATCACACTTTAAGAAAGAATGGAGTATGTTAACGAGTGTAATATGCATGAGATTATCGATAATTACGCACAAGAACTGATACCAGTTGTGCATTAAGTCGTTCTTAAAGTCTTTTGTATCTTGGTGAATCACCGCCCAGGTCTGAATTCAGTTTGAGTTTCAACAGTACTGGGCGGTGTTTCACCAAGTTACGAAAGACTTTAGGAATGACTTTACACAGGACTGGTATCAGTTCTTGTGCTGAATGATCAAGAATCTTATGCGTATTAGACTCATTAAGATACACCAGTCTCTCTTAAAGTCGTGCGTAGCTTTAAGAACGATTTGGTGAAACACGGTCCAGGACTATTTTCATCTGTAACACTACAGATGACTTTCAGAGTAATAAAAAGAGAAATCTATCCTCAGAGAATTACTAATCTCGCATAGTTTTGAGAGTAAAGTACTGCATTTTCGTCTGTAACACAACTGATCATTTTCGGAGCAATAACAAGAGACTCACTCATCTCGCAAAGTTTTGATAGTACAGTACTGTATTTTCATCTCTAAAACTACTGATGATTTTTAGAAATCAAAAGAGACTCACTAACCTGGCAGAGTTTTGATAGTACGGTACTGTATTTTCATCTCTAACATTACTGATGATTTTCAGAGCAATAACAAGAGACTCACTAATCTCGCAGAGTTTTGATAGTGCAGCACTGTATTTTCATCTCTAACACTACTGATGAGTTTTAGAGAAATTCATCTGGAGAGAAT
The DNA here is from genome assembly GCA_036244855.1 of Temnopleurus reevesii. Lineage (NCBI taxonomy): Eukaryota > Metazoa > Echinodermata > Echinoidea > Temnopleuroida > Temnopleuridae > Temnopleurus > Temnopleurus reevesii. Next base: position 32,353 of record BQKZ01004591.1, on the reverse strand, counting down.
TACTAATCTCGCATAGTTTTGATAGTACAGTTCTGTATTTTCATCTTTAACACTACAGTGGAAACTCATTAGAAAGAGATCTGATATAACGAAATATCTGAATCTGGTCCTATAAATAACTTATTGTTTTTAACTCTGCTACAAAGAGATTACTGCTACAACAAGGTAATTTTGATGGTACCAAGCACCTCATTATACGGAGTTTTCACTGTACTTATTATTTTTTAGAGAAATCGAAAGAGACTTACTAATCTGGCAGAGTGGGCCTTCATATCCAAGGGGGCATTCACATGAGGCTGATGATGTAGCTTCGTCCAGTAGACAGAGACCTCCGTTCTCACATGGACAGACGTCTAAAGCAGAAAAAAATAAAGGAATATTATTCATTTTAACTCTTTACCCACGCCAATCGACACTATTCACACTTGCGGACACGCTTTGATCGACTAGCATCTACAACTTGAGCAAACAATAGAAAGAGCACAATTACAATTGAATGGGTGCACGCGTGATTCATTCATGTGTGTTGAAGTATTCTTCACACACACAGATTTCTATTTACATGTACGTTACTTTTCTTACACCGTCACATTAGCTTTTTGAGTAATTTGCCATTTTTTATCAGCTTTCCTATTCTGTCCATCGTTGTGTCTATTGCGTATGGATAATATAATGGAACATTTCTGAGTATGTTATTCCTTTTTATATTCATCTGTATTCATTTACAAACAAGTAAAATAGACCAGCAAGAATTTACGGAGTAACAAAAATGACAATGCATATCTGATCTCCTTCTCCTCTCCACACTTCAGAAAAACCCAGCAGCCTTGTACAGAATGAATGGTGGCTTGATGTGTAGGCTGGCCAATGAAGTCTTAAGGAATAGATACCATTCATTAATCAAAAGGCAGTTTCCTTGTTTTCACCTTGCTAAACAGGCCAGTAGAATTAGGGTTGATATTTCATAATCAATGATGGATTTTTGTTTGTTCTTTCCTGTACAGCTACGGATTAAATTCATGGAAGATAAAAGTTGTGAGAATAGATATGGAGGAAACACTATGTGATGGTAGAAAAGATAGAAGCATACATTCATTTCATCAACCAAGTTTGTTGTCCCGAAGTTGTACATGTACATAGCTGCCAACCTGAGACAGTGGAAATTAGTAATAATCCTGCTACAAATTAGTAATCTTCACATATATTACATTGAAATGCATGGTGCTAATGTTGCCATAATTAGTAATCTTTACTGGATTTGACACAAAAGCTGACAAATCTGAGGCCTAAAGTTGGCAGCTATGCATGTATACAGTCAAACCGGTCTATCTTGGCCACTCGTGGGAAACAGACAGCTGGCCAATATAGACAGGTTTGACTGCAAGTTCCAATCCTATCATAAAAATATTTTTGGGCAATAAATTTTGCTGACAATCAAGCAAACCTGAGTAAAAAGTGTATAATCCTTCATTCGCACATTCAAAACCAGCTTTGATCTTCAGGCATTGAAGGATCGCATAGTGTAGCAAACTAGGTGGGTGTTGTTTAAAAGTTGCAATTGATCGCAAGTTGCAGTTGATTGGAACGTGCCAATCAAAATCACTGTTTCATGCGCATCTTGTTAAATGCGCATACCGTGCGCAAATGAAATTGCACATTACAATTTGCAAAGTTGCAGTTCATTTGCAGTTGATTTTGAACAACACCCCTAGGTGATGAAAAAAATAAAGTAATTCCCCATCTTTACCAACTGACATGATCTTTTTGTCTAACAGAACAGAATTTGCTTTGTAAGACTATGACTGAATTCTATAGCAACTTGATTAATGCAGGGAACTACCGTATTTACTTTCAACCGATAAAAAAGCTGAACATTTGCAGAGATGCGAACTGTCAAGGAATATGTATGAGGCATATTTACATATGAATTCAAGGCTTTCACAACAAGAGCATGGGTAAGGGCATGGTTATTGCCGTTGTTTGCCTCACTTAAGTTCAGCTGTTGTGTTATTCACATTTCCATTTCGCCACATTCATATTTGATAACGGTTGGCATCTCTGAATTGCTTGTTTTCTTACCAGTCAGATCCAGCATTTCAGCCTCTCTTCTCCTTCTGTTATTGGTGTTTATACAAAGGAACTGAGTCGGGATGTAGAAGCACTGCTCGTTCGCATTACAGGGGTTGCTGGAACACGGGTTTGCACCCTCTGAAAAATTAAAGAAAACCACACAATTGAACAGCGCAAGTCATAACTGAATTGACATACAGAAATATTGTTCATTTGGATCACAAGGGTTGCTAGAACACAAGCTTGCACCCTAAGGAAAATAAACAAATACGCAATTGAAAGGCATAAGTCATAACGGAATTGAGAAATTTAAGGATTTATGACCATTTTAGTGATTATTCTTAATTTAAAAATTCTCTGTATCCAACAACAAATGGTTATAGAATAAAAATGATCAGATCTAGTGTAGGACTTTTTTCTCTTTTTGCTCAATTATACATCAGGTATATTTTTTTTTAGAACATTACATAAAAAATTATTGGACCAAAACACAAAATGTGTCCTATCGTCATGAAAGGGTTAAATCGATGGTCTTTTTACCATTGATCTGTTCTTATCCTTGACATATCCAAGGCTCTACAAGTCAATGCTATTTCTTCAGACCAAACATATCAGTCTTAACAAAGGCCAATGGCCTGTGGTTTCTAATACAAGTTTGTTAGCGCATACCATCCTGGTAAACCTGTTTGTTAGAGTAGAACCAACAAAGCAAATGGAATTCGTACTCACCCATGACTTCAAATGAGAATGTACATTGTGCTGTGAGTCCCTGTGCATCACTGAATACATAGGTAACAGAATTGGAGCCAATATCAAACGTGTCTCCCGGCACATTTGTCGAGGTCGCCGTCACCGAACCAGAGTCATCTGTAGCCGTAGGAGGCTCAAAGTTTACGCGAACGCTCGTTGCACCCGGTGCGGTGAAGTACAGCTGTCCGTTGGTTGGGCAGAAGGTCACGACCGGGGCGGCGTTTGAGGTTCCTGATTCGACGACGACGTTGAACGAACAGGAAGCGGGGTTCCCGGCGGCGTCGACGGCCGTGTACACCACGGTGGTGGATCCGACAGGGAAGGAGGAGCCTGAGGGGAAGTTGCTTGTGACGACGGGAACGCTGATGTTATCAGTAGCAGTGGGTGGAGTCCAGGTGACGATAGCTAATGATGACCCTGGGTCAGCTGTAGCTGTGATGCCGGTAGGACAGTTGAACAGCACTGGAGGCGTCACATCAACTTGGGGCTCCTCTGAATTATGAAAATCAAAGAAAATTGAATTAAGTTATGTGTGAATGATTGATATACATTCATTATCATGTGACCTGTATTTATCAATAATCTTTTTCAGGGACATGTATCATTAGGCATCTTAATGACTTCTACTTTTTATTTCACATAAACAGGTGTTACAGTACAATGAGGACTATGTCTTCACTTGCGTTCTACATTCTCTCATTTCACTTGTAAATAATTCAACGGAAGGCAGTCCCTTTATCCTTTTTATATATTTAGATGTTACAGTAGTTCTCTTAAATAATTATTACAAAGACAGCTGACAGGTTGGACATAGAAAGATGTAGCTTATTTTCATATGGCATTGCAGATACATACATGTAGTTTTTCAGTATTTTCTTCATGACATTCATATCTGCTCCTGACATTCAGACAAGCTATGAGTATCTTACAATCTTAGGGCCCGGGCACACCAAACACTGCACGGCATCACGGCACGGTTTTTACGCGATGTCTCTCCTGTGATCGGCCAATTGTTAAACATCCTCTGCGCGGAGAAGCGCGCTGGTCAATGACAACCAAGATACTGCGTATGAAACGTGCCGTTACGCCGTGCCGTGTTTGGTGTGCTAGGGCCTATACACTATCCTACAACTAAAAGAAATTAATCTGAATGGACTAACCAGTGACAGTAACGGTGAAAGAGCAAGTTTCAACATTTCCGCTTGGATCAGTAGCAGTGTAGGTCACGATGGTAGCGCCCACATTGAAGGAATCACCAGAGTTTGCTGTCGACGTTGTCGTGACGATACCACTGTTATCTACAGCGATAGGTACGGTCCACGTTACAACAGCACTAGGAGTTCCAAAAGGCACAGTGGTATCAATGTTCGATGGGCAATTGAGGAAGGTTGGTCGGGTGGCATCAGTTCCTGAAGGAAAAATGTTTTTCGCTTTTTAATCTTTGAGCTGCATTTCATAATTAACTACAGTGAAACATAAAGTTTTGATTAGTATATTGCAACAGAACATCGACAATGATATCTGTCAACATAGTCCTTTGACAATCACTAATTGGCTTGAGTAGTACCTCCTTCTCCTGACCTGCCCACATTCTGGAATTGTAAACTTTAATGTGAAAATCTCAATAACTATAAATCAATTCCCTATTATGATTCCCCCAAAAAGAATTCTATTCTCTATTCTCAGAAATACAACAGGGGTAGGTTGCACTATAATACGGAGCCTTAGCAAACAAGACGGGAGTGCCGATCACAACGTTAGCTCTAAGGTCCATTCAAGAAGTAGCCTTGTGTTGGTGCACCCTTCTGCTAAAGGTCCATATTGTCACATTTATGTGCCACTGCTAACGTTATTCATGTACTTATTTATGAATGTTTTTAGGTGGTCAAGTCATAAACTTCAGCATGGATTGGGATATGCACTTACCAGCGATGACAGAGATGACAAACGTACATTGACCGCTGTTACCAAAGGTATCAATGGCAGTGTATGTGACTGTCGTAGCTCCAACAGGGAAGGAAGCTCCGGACTGGAAGTTACTTGTAACGGAAGCAACACCTGATGGATCGGTGAAGGTTGGCTCAGTCCATGTAGCAACGGCGGAATTGCCTCCAACAGCTGTAGTCAGGCTCTGTGATGAGGGGCAGTTAGATGTCACGGGACCTTCGTTGTCGGTAAGAGCTATCGAGGAAACACGATGAGAGAAATATTGAGGGACGGAATTGAGTAGTACATGTAAATGGATGTTAGATGTACCAGGATTTGTTGGTTGATCTTTAGCAGTGTATGTGACACAAGTACCTGGATGTGGTTTAACTTGAAAGATTTTTTTACCTCTTCAGGGAATCTACAACTTCTGGTGCATGGCAGCTTCGCAACAATGACAGATAATCAGCATAAGTTAGATACAGAAAACAATGAAAACTAACATTACTCACACTTAAATCAAGAAAAGGGAGAAACAAATATAAAAGTCAAGAATATGGATGAACCGTCCCTTTAGAGATTAAGCCCAGCAACCGGTTTCTTCATGCGTATTCGTATAGCGAGAATTGATTAAAGGTATAATGAATCTAATATTTCAAAGGAAAAGATCTCCAAATACAAAGAATTCTTTATGATTTACATAATGATAACATCAGAGCTTACTGTAGCATCCTGATTCTCGTAGTAAGGGAAATAAAATGAGATCAAAATTTGTTGTTAAACTGACCAGTGACAGTGATTGTGAATGAACACTCTCCAGTATTGCCCAGTGTATCTGTAGCTGTGTATGTAACAGTGGTAGCTCCGACAGGGAACGAAGCTCCGGACTGGAAGTTACTTGTGACAGAAGCAACACCTGATGGATCGGTGAATGATGGCTCAGTCCATGTAGCAATAGCAGAGTTACCTCCGACAGCTGTAGTCAGGCTCTGTGATGCCGGGCAGTTAGAAGTCATGGGACCTACATTGTCAGTGGTTCCTGCAGGACAATGGAAAAAATTCAACTTTATAAAAATGTATGTAGAGACACAGCTCTCTGGAGCAAGGATGCAATGTGAAAGATCAATTATTCTACCAAAGCTTGCCAATTTTTAATTTCAGTGATTGGGAATATCCTCTGTCCTCTCCTGACATATCAACTGCATATTGCTGCCACCTCACATCACTCTCACCGCATATTGCTGCCACCTCACATCACTCTCACCGCATATTGCTGCCACCTCACATCACTCTCACCGCATATTGCTGCCACCTCACATCACTCTCACCGCATATTGCTGCCACCT
>BQKZ01004591.1:7172-17707 GCA_036244855.1 Temnopleurus reevesii | reverse complement strand
TTTCTCATCTTGATTTTGTAACTTTGTTTGAATATATTTTGTTCTATTTCTTGTTGGTCTTACCATTTTCTCAAGCCTTACTGGCTTCTACGTTAAGGCCTTTTTCCATAATTTTATTATATGTTTCATATTGTTTTTACTATGTTAATTTACTTATTTATATGTTGAATGCTTAAATTGTATATATATGTCCATCTTGTACATTTTTACTGTGGAAATAAATAAATTTCAATTCAATTCAAAGTCCAGATGTGAGACAAACATTAATTTTATTTGAGCGGAATTTCTTGACATAATGACTTACATGTGACGGTAATAAAGAATTCACACTCGGCAAAGTTGGCGCTGTTATCAGTAAAGATGTACGTGTCAGCTGTTCAATTTAAGCAGAGTCTTAGCTCATTGTGACTTACATGTGACAGTGATGAAGAATTCACACTCGGCTAGATTAGCACTGTTATCAGTGAAGATGTACGTGACCGCTGTGTCTCCAATCGCAAACACAGATCCAGGTGTATGGGAGCGTAGAAGACGTGTAGTGGTGCCAGCATCTGATGCGGTGGGTTCCGTCCATGTGACAGCGATACTGGTCCCTGAGGTGATGGTTCGGGTGATGTCCTGGGGACAGTCAGTGATGACTGGTGGCTCGGTGTCACCTGTACAGGACAGAAAATGGTATTGAAAACATTCATAAAATCAGTCTTAAGGGATGTTGTTCAGAGAAGTTGCCATTGATCACAAGTTGCAGCTGATCGGAATGTGCCAATCAAAATCATCATTTCATGCACGTCTTATTAGAAGCGAATGAAATTATATGCGAGTTACAATTTGCAACTTTTTTCATCATCTACTTTTTTTCCCTCTTTCATTTGCTGTCTTGTTGATTGTATATACATATTTTATTGTACTTTATATTGTTTGTGAATTGTATTCTAATGAACTTGAATAAATTAAATTAAAATTGATTAGGCAGATTGACTAAAAAGATGCAAGTTTTTTCCAAACCTTCAACACAAAGGTTGTTCTTGACAACCTTAAAGATTGCCAGAGGGTTGTTCGACATAGCAACAAGTAATGTATGCAAAATGGATTCCAGGTATTGTCGTCTTACTGTTATCAAATAGTTTAAGGAATACCCCCTAACTACGTTCAGTGGCAACAAAAGCACATAAATTTGAATAAACCCGCTTATTGAACTTGAAAAAGAGTAGAACTTGCCTGTCGCGACCTCGCAGGTTACTCCAAAGAATCCGTCTGGACAGTCACATGTGAAGTAATCATTGAATGGGCTGCAAACACCACCGTTCTCACATGGTCCACTAGCACATGGGTTCACAGCTGGCAAAGAAATATTGTCAGGATATTATTACTAGGATCACACCTTCTACGGAAATCTTATCAAAGAAATATTGTGACATGTAAAGTAATCATTGGATGGAGTGCAAACACCACCGTTCTCACATGGTCCACTAGCACATGGGTTCACAGCTGCAAAGAAATATTGTCAGGACATTATTACTAGGATCACACCTTCCAATTGACTAAGATTAAAGAAATAATAAATAATATAATAAGTTATGCTTATATAGCGCATAATACAAAGATCTCTATGCGCTTAACAAAGTAAATACAATACAAATTACCATCTACAAAATAGTTATAATCTTAACTACTAAATACATGCACAGGGAATAACAAAACTATTTGAACTACTCTACTACATATTTAACAGGTATGTTTTTATATATGTTTTGAATGTGTTAACTGTGGGTGCAGTTCGTATGGGTAGGGGTACAGCATTCTAGAGTATTGGTGCGAAGAAAGACAATTTAATTCTCATCCATTTTACTCAAGAACATCGATCTCCTATTTGCTGTTTTGGTATTATACGGTAGTTTTACTCTCATATTTGCAATCAACCTTCAATTTTGTTTTAATGGTAAGCCTTAAACAAGGAAATTGATTCCTTCCAGTACGGTGTTTCACACAAACATTCCAAACAATTTTAAGAAAGACTGGAGTACGTTAATGAGTCTATAAGATTCTTGATCATTAAGCTCAAGAACTGATACCAGTAATGCGTTAATTCGTACTTAAATTCTTTCATAACTTGGTGAAACATCGCCCTGGTCCACTATACAATCCATGTATATGTTAATGAAATGTAAAAGCTATTGCAATATTTTAACGAACATAAATTTGACAGAATTCATTGGATTTCATACATTTTCATACATTAGCAAATTTAATTATTTTCACATTTTGAAAGATTATAGTACTCCTATGGGCATTGGGAAGAGTGAAAGTTTTAGCAAAAAAAAATATTTTCGCAAAATTCGTGAAAATAAAACCTCAAGTATTAGAGTTTGATTAATCTTCACTCCTTGCTCTATGATTGGCTGCCCCTCACACCCTCTTCTTTCTTTCTTTCTCTCCACCTCCTCGTTAAACTTTTTCTACATACTTGTGTGTTCACTTCATTCCCTTGTCATTTTAATTATGTGTAATAGCATCAAAAGCTCAAGCTCCTTTTGACTTTGAAATAAAACCCCAGCGAAAATTATGGTAAACAATTTTACCCTTGATCCACTGGACTAAATCTGACAAAATGTAAAGTACGCTAGAGAGAACTCACTGGGTATTTTGCATATAAAAGCCTGACAAAAATGTCAGTTTTCACAGATCATATATATAGCTGCCGAGTTATAGATTTTAACAAATTAATCCCTTGAACCACTTCACAAGCTATGCTTCCAGGGTACTCGCCTCCTTTAATTTTTTCACTTGTCATGTTATTTTGTATTGGTTATGTATATGAAAAAGGAAATAAATTCAATTCAATTCAATTCAAAGTACATGAGAGAGAACTCACCGGGTGTTTCACACATATGTCCCTTGGTTCCAATAGGGCAGTTACAGTGGATATCAAAACCTTGAGTAAAGCTGTGATACATGTTTGTGCAAACCCCTCCATTCTCACAGTTTTGCTGGGATGTACTCGAGCAAACGTCTAAACTGGGCTCATCACCTGTAAGAAACACAATGGAAATAAATATACATTGTATTCATATTGTGCAATTACTTCTCAAAATGTATTTACTGCTTTAGTTTTTGTTGATTGCCAAAGGGCAGTTGCTACTCTTTTATATCCTTCACAGAGGGATTGATAATACTAGTGCATTTGGACTTTATAGCAGCACATGTATAAGAAATATTATTATTGTGAAATAGTTGTCAATAGTTGCCAATTCAAGGCCCTGTAACATACAGGTTTCAAATCGATATGATCAATCGTAGGTCCATGGCACATGATGTACATAGAGCAGACATGCCAACCAAAAATCGTACTCTTCAATTTTTCTTTCCTCTTTTACTTCATATGGTGGTACTAAGACCTATAGATGTTTATGAATACAGAACACTATCATACTAAAAGGATCGCCCCTTTCCTATGGAGAGCATAATATTATTGTCCACTGGTATTGACTATTCATGATCCTTCCCAGACATATGCTTTAGGTTCTTGGTGACACACCTGTCAAATTGTGTGAAAAAAATGTACCTTGTTTTATACTAAAAGTAACATGAATAATAAAAGCTTACAGGTTGACAGGTGGATGCACGGTGGTATTTCATTGTGGTGAATTATTATCCGTATCCATTGAGTGAGGTACCCCTCATCCAAACGTAAAATACAGGGAATAGGGTTTTACAGTTTGCATCTGATTCCAAACTCTGAGAAAGCAATGCACACTAAGTGTGGCTGCTTATTGCTTATCTCTGACTGTAGTGATAATAATAATAGTGCCCTTTCAACCTTACATAATAAGCACCATAAAAGTAATATCATTCTAGGTTGTGTCATTCAAGAAATTTGTTAAAACTTACCTGTTCACTTCTTAAGTTAATCTTACTTGCTTTCACTTCTCTCTTAATGTGCCTTGAGCACTCCACAGAGTAGATTAGGCGCTGTACAAATGGCATTATTATCATTATTATTATAAATACATTCTGAGAGGTATGAACAACTATGCACACGACTGATGATCCCTTTCTGCAGTCAATGATAACCTACGTAGCTGATATAGCGCTCAAGAATCACCAGCTGTGCATAATTCTAAGAACAGCTTTATGGAACAACCCGTGATAAGTTGTTGATACTGGTCTACAGGTATATGTGAATCAGTAAAATTAGCACTATACTTTTAAGTCTATTGTGTTTGGTCGGTCTAGGGTATTGTTCAGGAACAAAGCATAGGTAAGAGAGGGTCATGCAAGTAAATCTTGTTTGATTGCTTACCGTTTGTTGATCCACAGTTGACTCCAGTGAATCCATTGTCACAGATACATGTGTATTGAGGGATGTAGAAGTTCATTCCACTGATACTGTCATAGCTGTTGATGCACATAGCATTGTTAAGACAGGGGGATGAGGTGCAGCTGTCTTGTCCTGGGAAGTTAGCTGTCAAATGAAAACAAACAATCATCAAATCTTAATTACATTAGTTTTTATTACATCATGATTACATTGTTAAGACAGGGGGATGAGGTGCAGCTGTCTTGTCCTGGGAAGTTAGCTGTCAAATCAAAACAAACAATCATCAAATCTTAATTACATTAGTTTTTATTACATCATGATTACATTGTTAAGACAGGGAAGTTAGCTGTCAAATCAAAACAAACAATCATCAAATCTTAATTACATTAGTTTTTATTACATCATGATTACATTGTTTTGAGCAGGGTGGTAGTATTTCCTATTGCACAGTACATTTCGAGTTTTAAAGCAATTTGACAATTTAAGTGATTGGATACTGGTGCAAATGTTATTTTCCAGAACATATCATACAAAATCAGCATTATTAGCCTGTGAATCAAAGTTCTCATAGGTCGAACAGATTTGTGTGGGCCCGACAGATTCGACTGAGGCAGAGTTACCTGTATACACGTTTTCTACAGCGGACAAAAATTCCTACAGGTAGAAGCTTTACAAATACTGATACAACTACAGAAACCTCAGAAATGTCAATAATATAAAGCACTATTAAATCCGAAAATTTGAAAATAGTTTTTTCTTTGAGCACTTACCGATAGATTGTTGGCAGTTGATTCCAGTGAAATCAGGCCTACACAGACATGTGTAGTCTGTTGAGTCTACACTCAAACATGTAGCACCATTAGCACATGGGAAGTTATTACATGGGTTTGTGTTCACTATCTCAACTGTGGAGAGAGAGAGAATATTTGATAACGATTACAAGTTCAGTGAATATCTTCATGAGTTACTTGGGACTATGAAAGCGTTCTTGTTTTATCTGGAATGTGGATAAATCAGTATCTTGCTTATTAGACTGAACATTTTTGTTGTGTTATTTACGACTTTGTATATCTTTGAATTTTCGAAAAGACTTAAAAATAAATGATTTGATTTGCTTTGATTTGAAAGAAACAAAATAATAAAAAGAGAAGGGACCAGGAAGATTGTGTTCTATCGGACGTCGTTATAACAAGGTTCAACTATGTTGCGAACACTATTTTAATTTGAAAAGACCTCAATTCAAAAGTACCATGTATTTGGAATCGTAAAGGGGAGATTGAAAGGGACTGATGCAACTTTAATAGAATATATGGAGATCATAGACTAAAGAGAGAGAGAATGATAGAGAGATAGGGAGGGAGAGTGAGAAGGAGGGGGAGAGGGAGGGAGAGGGAGAGGGGGAGAGAGAGAGGGAGAGGGGGAGGGAGAGATGGAGATAAAGAGCACGAGAAAAGAAATGGGATAAAAGAGGTCAAGGAAGAGAGGAAATAGAGGGGGAATGGAGGAGGAGGAGGAGAAGGAAGATGATAGGGAGGATGAGAAAGGAAGAGCAGCCGGTAATGGATAGATAGATATACTTTGTTCACAATTAACCCGACAGAATCTACCAGCAAGCATACATTGATCTCCTGACCATCTATTACTGGGTAATGAGGAGGAGGAGAAAAAGGCGGAAGGATAGGACAGAAAGGGAGAAGAGGGGCAGGAAAAGGATAGATAGACATACCTTGTTCACAATTTACGCCACTGAACCCATCAGCACAACTACATTGGTATCTTGAGCAGTTACACAGTGTATGACAAGGTCACGGGGAGGAGAAGAAGGGGGATAGTGGAAGAAGAGGGAGGGATAGAGAGAGGGAGGAGGAAGAAGAGGAGGGGCAGCAAATGGATAGATAGACATACCTTGTTCACAATTTACGCCACTGAACCCATCAGCACAACTACATTGGTATCTTGAGCAGTTACACAGTGTATGACAAGGTCACGGGGAGGAGAAGAAGGGGGATAGTGGAAGAAGAGGGAGGGATAGAGAGAGGGAGGAGGAAGAAGAGGAGGGACAGGAAAAGGATAGATAGACAAACCTTGTTCACAATTAACTCCACTGAATCCATCAGCACAGCTACATTGATATCCTGAACACACTCCAGCAATCACTGAACAAACTCCATTGTTTTGACATGGGTTGTTATCACATGGCGATGGGATAGCTGTACAATGAAACACAAAATACAAACAAATTATCACAATTAAATTAACACAATGTCATATGAACCATCACATTGCTGTTAATAATCAAGTAACAACCAACAAATGTAATGACAATTATAATATAAGTTGTAGTCCTCATTCAGTATCGTCAAAGGTAGTTCTAATACTGCATCCAAGGTCGTCTATCACCATTGCAGGAGATAATGAAAGATTTTACATCCATTTGGCTTCAATTGAAGAATTTAAGTTCAGGATATATTAGGTTCTGACTTTCAAACAAGAGATGTTATATGGAGAACTAGGGGTGTTGCTAGAATATTGAAACCAATTGCAAGCTGCAGTCGACTTGCATCTGCATATCAAAATCATTAACTCATGCGCATCTTGCAAGAAGAATAGACCCATGAAATTCATGATTCAAATAACTTATTTGCAGTTGATTTGTAAATTGATCATAAACGAGCCGAGATGTCCACTTTCAGCTGTGCTTTGGCCATGGGCATACCAAATTTCCTGGCTGTCGCCGTCTGCTGTTGCCCACTGTTAGCTACTGCTGTTCTTTGTGGTATTCATTGGGGAGTATAAACCTTCAACGGCCCTCTCTAAAGTATAATCTTTGTACATATATATATGCTGCTCGCAAACCCAATAATACTATAGCAGAACCTACTATTATCATTATTATTATTTATTCAGCAAAATCAAAACAAAAAAAGTATAAGTAAAATATACAACATACAAGAATTAGGCAAAACAATAAATAATTAAGACCTTCAGTTGGTTTGAGAGGGCTGCCAGGCGTGGAAAAGGAGAACATAATCTCCATAACCCGCAGGTTTTCCATCCCGACCCTCTCAAACCAAACAAAGGTAAAAAAAATATAAATGTACTTACGTTCTTCACAGTTGAAACCAGTGAAGCATCCAACACATTCACACATGTAGGAGTAGCAGTCGTTACCCAGGGTGTTACACACACCATTGTTCAGACATGGGCTCGGGTTACATGGATCACGCACTGTGGGAACAAACAGAAAAGTGGCAGTGTGAACAGAGCTCTGTGAAAGTCTTTATGGTTCATTGCATGTTCTAAAACTGGTTCCTGTACAGCGTGGATTGCTACAGATATTTCCAACAAGAAAGAGGGAGATAGATAGTTAAATTATGATGCTTTAAACTTTTAAAACATGCAACTGAATGAGTGTTAATTATCATGATATTTCATTGAAAGATTTACTTTTTTTCATTTCTGTTTTCACTTTGCATTGAATTTGTACGGATGGCTATTCCACATATGTAGCTATTACTAATTCATGCCACCATATTGCCCTTGGAAATTTTAAACAGGATTGCTTGACATTGCTAAAAATGTGCTTTCTTGATAGCCCATGCTTGTCTCTGTGCCCTGGTTAAAAATAGTCTCCATAGGTATAGATTTTTGTTTTCATAGTTGTGATCCTCATCAAATGATATGAAGCGAAATAAAACAATTACTCACCGACATCACATAGATCTCCCGTGTGGCACCCTGAAGCACATTGACAGGTGTATTCAGTACACAGGTCACCTTTCGGCTCACAAGCAGCACCGTTCTGGCATTGGTGGTTATCACATGCATCAACCTCTGTATGGTGTTAAAGTGTAAACAAAGTGTATGCATAAAGTGTTTGTAGCACACTTGTCTCATTTAGGTTCAAAAGCAGCACCATTGTCATTTAGAATAATGGACTACACCATCTCGACTTTGATGGTAATCGTGAGTGTATACCTCTATCTGATCTCAATCATTCTCTCTCCCTCTCTCAAATCCCATTTTTTCTTTCACAGATTGATCAAGGCGATGAAAGAAAGTCCAAACAGAATGAGCAAAATATACAGTCAAACCTGTTTAAGGGGGTGTTGCTCAAAGGTTGCAATTGATCGGAAGTTGCAGTTGATCCGAACGCGCCAATCAAAATCATTGTTTCTTGCGCGTCTTATTAAATAGGCACACCACGTGCAAATGAAAATGCACTTAACAATTTGCAAATTTGTAATTGATTTGCAGTTGATTTTGAGCAACATCCCCTTAATGGCTATGTTTATAGTGACTATCTGTTTATAGTAGCCACCCTTATTGGGGTCCTAAAGATGAAAATATATGTTATAGAACCTTTTGTCTGTCTCCCTTAAGTGGTCACTCAAGACAGGTTTGACAGTATATCATACACGACAAGAGAGAAGTGGAAAGGAGACAGGAGACTCCACAAAGTGCATATATGCTCTATATAAATTGCATCTATTTTTATCGTTATTAGATAAAGGCGGTGTTGCTCAAAATCTACTGCAAATCAACTGCAACTTTGTAAATTGTAACACGCTTTTTCATTTGCGCATGGTGTGCGCATTTAACAAGACGCGCATGAAACAATGATTTTGATTGACGCGTACCGACCATCTGCAACTTGCGATCAATTGCAACTTTTGAGCAATACCCCCACAGAGAATAACTTACTTGTCTGACAGAACTCTCCCGTGAAGCATAAGGGGCATTGGCAGGTGTAGGTCAAACACTGATCAGCATCAACGACACAAGCCGCTCCGTTCTGACATCTGTTATTATCACACGCATCTACCGGCACATCGCAATAGATTCCCGTGAAGCAAGCAGGGCACTCGCAGTAGTAGCTATCACAGGATCCCTCATAGGCCATGCAAGCAGCACCGTTCTGACAGAGGTTGCCATCACAAGCGTTGAGTTGTGTCTCACAGTTTGTGCCAGTGAAGCACTCTGTGCACACACATTGGTACTCTGTAAGGCTGTTCACTACACATGCCCCACCGTTGAAACATGGGTCAGGAGAACATGGTGTGTCTGGGAAGGGGGAAAAGGGAAAGATCATAACATAATATTTATATTGTGCAGAAACTATGTGAATAAGTTCTACTGTGCTTTTAAGAGACAGTTCTTATCAGTTATATAGTGAAAAAACTAATGTAGATATGTTCTGTGCTTTTAACCCTTTGATTACTGAATTCTATAATACCCATAAACTTTGAGTAGGGACTACCCGGTTCCAGTAGTCAAAGGGTTAAGAGTTCTGATCAGTTGGGTTTCTTAAGTCAATGGTTTTCTTAGACATGAAATTGATACAAGTACCACTTAAAGGCCCGAGCACACCAAACACGGCACGGCATAACGGCACGGTATCTACGCGCTATCTTGCTTGTTATTGGTCAGCGCGCTCCTCCGCGCAAAGGATCTTTAACAATTAGCCAATCACAGGGGAGATAGCGCGTAAAAAACCGTGCCGTGATGCCGTGCCGTGTTTGGTGTGCTGGGGCCTTTAGGGAAATACCGATGCAATATAAGATTGATGGCACATCAGGATAAGGATGACAAGCATGGCATACATGTACATATGCATGTAGCTGCATTCACTTTTGTACGACTCCTTAATGCTTTAGACCCCTTAAAAGTTATAAATCGTTTGAATGAAAAATATGCAGCTAACTTCTTTCATTGGTCAATATTTTAGTACATTTGACTTCACTTTCTCCAATCTTATGGACTACTTGAGCCAAAATCTTTTAAGAGCATTACATCTAACTTGCAAGTCAAATATGAGTGATAAAAAGTTAGTAAGTTCCCAACATCATAATGAGGAGATGCCAACTCTTCTAGAATATGCACGTGGTGTACATTGTATTATCCAACGAAATCAACTGCAGCCTTTCATTACAAGTGAAGTGAATGGCCGAGGCCTCATAGCTCTTAATTTTATTCAGCCGTTACGTAATTCTAATTTTTATCTTTTACCTCATACAGATTCCTGAACACCTGGCATTTCTGAATGATGAAGAAGGTCAAGGGGGTGTTTCATCAAGATTTGTCGCAGCGACCAGGAGTCATTTTTCGACAGTTCCCATAGCAACTGTCAGCGATAGTGCTTTTCATCCAATCACAATCAAGGAATTTGTCAGCGCTGACTAATTGTCTCTGCGACAAATCTTGATGAAACACCCCC
>BQKZ01004590.1:42582-52737 GCA_036244855.1 Temnopleurus reevesii | reverse complement strand
GAAGTCGTGAGAAGGGATCAAAATCTGCAATAAAAATGAGTGCCAAAGCAAAGCAAGAAGTTCCAGATGCCATGAATTTAGAGGAGAGGTATGTGATATTCTATAATTTTGTTTGAGAAGTTCATGGTCATCTAAAATGTTGTAATAAATGTGATAAATATGATGCTGTTGAAATATTGTAGTCCCATGTGCTCAGTATGACGTGTGTTCAGTGAGATTCACGTGAAGTTGATAGTTATTGCATCATGCTTTTCTTCGCTCTTGTTGAACATAAGAAAATTACCTCAATGTTAGCCTTCTTCATTTGTATGAATGGTTGAATATTATAATAACGTTCGAATGTGCCACCTTTTTCATCATTGCTGGGGATAGATGGCAATTCGCTGTTTGATTTTATTTGATTTTGTCCCCATTTCAATAATATTTTCACACTTTGGAAATGAAATAATTATTTAATCAGAAATAATGATTTGACAATAGAAACACTATTTTATTTACATAATATATATTTGACATGAATTAATAATGCTTAAAATATGAATAAGAAAGCATATTATGTTATAGAAATGGAGGCGCATGCACTAAAAGAGAGGCTCGTAATATGCATGCCCCATCATATTGACTTGTTGTACACACAGCGATACGAAAGAACAGCCGTGATACTGATAGTTAGCACAATTTGGCCAAATTATTAAGAATGTAATCTAGATTTTATGGGTGTGTTTCTATTGATGGAGTAAATGCAGAATACTACCAACTAAATTAATGAGAAAAAGTTGTCAAAATAGAATCTTCAATTAAAAGCTAGGACATGATTTGGTTTGAAAATAACCCTCTTGCCTGGTGAACATTTACATACCCCAAACTCTAGTTATAAACAAAATTGTGAATTTCTTGGAATAGATGAATATGCATATGCATGAATATCATTTGATGATAATTGACAAATAAATATAAAAAGGAAAATGAAGTTACACTATGTCATGACTTTAATTTAAAAAAATGGAAAGCCAGATCTCAAATCTAATCTAAATCTCTACAAGAAGTAAGATATCTGATATATAAAATTACAATGTACTTTATATCATTCACTTTAGAATCTTGGAGATATGCAAACAGACTCCAGAAGGAATCGTTGATTCAGCTCTCCAGAAAGAACTCCCAAATATTGATGCACAGCAGAGAGTTTCCGCTGTCAACAGACTTCTTTCGTCGGTAAGATTTTTATGGTGTTGAGTCAAAGGGTTATATCCTAGTTAATTTATTGAATGAAATTACGTGTATTTATTAATTTACTGGTATATCTTAATTTATATCGATACTCCATTGTCAGGGAAGGTGGATTATAGCGCCATGTGTACAATAAGCAAAATAGAGCAAGGAATTTGCAATTATTTTTGTCATTATGTTTACTTGTCCATATCATTTCATATAAGGTACTCTGTATTGTATTATCATTTTTTTTCCCAACAACACAAAAACTCTTAGCTTGATTTCACATGAATAATCGCCGCAAGTACTAACAAACAAAATTGGTAAAAGAGTGAAATTAATACTTTTTGAAGAGTTTGGTGACAAAATCCAAAATTTTTGGGGTTGATCTTAAAAGAGAAAGACCCCTAACATTTTAAGGAACGACCCAAAATAGATGATTCAAGATTAATCTTTTTTTAAGGCATACACAATTTGATGTGATTGATTTCCATTATTTGCAGACGACACTGAAATCTGTAAAAGGCTGTCTTGTTCATTATTGAATTTTCTTTTCTTTCCATTTATGTACAGGGTAAAATAGACTTGGTGAAGACCAGCACAGAACTGTTGTACCGCATTAAGGATCCAGGTGTTGTCAGGTATGTTCCATCAGCACTGAAACTATTTTTCTGAATTGGAAATATTTATGTTATTTTGTTCCTCTCTAAATTGCTCTTGGAGATTGCAATGCCTGGATAATAAGATACATGTTTGGGGGTCATACTATTCTTAGAAGTTGTGCCTTGTCATCAAATATGATGATTTTAAAAATCATGTCTTAAACAAAGCAAATTCATATTGCTTTATTCAAAGATTTATTAATTTGTTGGTAGTAGTGACTGAAGAACTATTTCAAGATAAGTCATTGAACACATATGAAAGACACAAATGGTAGTGATGTAAGTAAATATATAAAAAAACGTGCCTATGTTTTGTCTTTAATATTTATATTTAATTTGTAATCCATACTTCAATGAAAACAACAAAAAAATTGTTTACTTATCTTATGATACTTAAACATTAATCTGTCAAATTCTAATCTTTGATAGTAAAATCAAAGGTGTAGATAACCAGAAGTGTTCAGTTTATCAGATCATCTAGTCAGGCAATAAGGTCTTATGGACCAGAAACAAGAAATTAAAGAGTCATCTTCAACTTACCCAATTCAATAAGATCCTTAGGAATGTCTGGAGTCAGAAATGTATACTTCCATTGACCGTGGATCATTCCAGAAAAGATTTCTGAAGTTTTATTGTACTCATACAATCATTTTCACTCTTCTCTGTGATCATAGTAAAATCAAAGGTGCAGATAACCAGGAGCGTCTGGTGTATCAGATCATCGAGCAGTCAGGCAACAAGGGCATATGGACTAGAGACATCAGATTGAAGAGTAATCTCCAGCTTACACAACTCAACAAGATCCTGAAGAATCTCGAGAGTCGGAAACTTATCAAGGCCGTCAAGTCTGTTGGGGTAGGTATGGCTGGTAGTGACATTGAATAAGAGGCCAAATGTAAGAAGCTAAGTATAGGCTAGATAACAACCATCATTTAGAAATACGAAACAAACATCAAGTGATCAAAATAATTCTTGCCTTATCAAAACATGGATAAACATTGATCGACAGTGCTTTACCGAGATGATGTGGGAAAAAAATCACAGGCAAACTCGGGTCAACCGAAAGCCAATGACTGTGGTTCGCATAATAGCAGCAGGTACTGCATAATTATCAATTGAATTATCAGCCATTGGCTTTCGTTGGTATAGTGGTAAGACGCCTGTCTAGTCATCAGGAGGTTGTGGGTTTAATTCCTACCTGACTTTGCCTGTGAATTTTTTCACGCCATCTGGGTAAAGCACTATCAATCATTGTTTATCCATGTTGGGATTAGGCAAGAAGTATTTCAATTATTATCTACCAAACACCAAATTCATTCAATCGAAACCTCAGGTGGTATGAGAGAAATTAATTTTGATGGTTTTCTTAGCAATAGTGACATTTTTAAAGGTAAACATAAGACTCAATATTTAAAGAGGAATGTAGCCGATATAACTATGATAAGTTTCAATTTGCTATGCTTTTCAAAATCAATTGGATTGAATTGAAATGGAGTTCAAATAGGTTTTGGTTGATAACTTTTAGGTACGAAGGGTCATCGGGAATTACACTATTCAATTTCTAAATTCTACTATCACTTGTCTGATATAAGAAGGATCTGTACTCCAGCCACTTTTGCCAGTGGAAAATATTCATAAGTTGTTGATATTATAGCACAAAAATTAAAAATCAAATATTTAGTCTATAATTTTTTTATCACTCTGATCATTCTGTCTTTCTTTCAAACGCCAGGCAGCAAGAAAGAAGGCGTACATGCTGTTTAATTTGACCCCTGATCCATCAGTAACTGGAGGAACATGGTATAGCGATCAGGAGTTTGAGTCTGAGTTTGTAGAGGTCCTCAATCAGCAGTGCTTCAAGTTTCTACAACAGAAGGTTTGTGTACTTTAATTTATTGATCAACTGTTAAACAACAAATGTTTACCAGCTTGGAATTTCTTCTAAATCTACAAGGGTTCAACATTCGTGACAGCAAAATGCTCGCAAAAGTCCTTGATATTTCATTTTACATGCCAGTATACAACCACCTGGAACTTGAGAAAATTCCACAGATACATGAAATGACCATTGGCTCATTTTCAAAACAGTATTTTATTACTAATTTTCCAGTTTTACATATGTCCGACAGATTATTTACACATTTGTTGGGAAAAATACTTGTTTCATTTGAATGTTTGTGAATAGTCTATGTTGAAAATGAAATAATTGAACAAAAAAGTTGTTCTACCCATACTGGGAGAGACAATGAAACATGGAGAAATAAAGTAGTGTAAACTTAACAAAATAGATTTGTCCTGGAAGATGCATGGTAGTAGGATGCACTAATCAGTAGAACTCTTTCGGATTATGTGAATGATTATGATAAAGTTGTAAATGACTTTCTATTATCTTCCACGTATTGTATAGCCAGAAAGGAAACTGAATTATGATTTTCAGGACCAGCAGAGCAAGCCACGAAATTCATTTTTTGTTCTTTAATTGATCGCTCTAGGTTGAAAGTGTCTCAGCTCTTCAGATAGATCCACTGTTGAAGAGAAACAGATCATACGCCACGCCAGAGGAAGTCTGGAAATTCATCACTGAGCTGAGAATTAGCAAGGTAGGAATAAGAAGACTCTAGTCATAATATTGATTTGTTTTAGATATAAAACATCAAAATTACCTTAGGGGCTATCTTTTTATAATAACTATCTGCTCATGATAATCGTCGTTAGCAAGACAATTCTATACATTTTCTATATGAAAAAGCAGTCAAAGTTTCTGAATTCTGGCATAATTTTTGTATTTTGATCCTTAATATTATCAGATAATGGAGGATTTGCAATGGTATCTTTTTGTTGTGAATAAAAGTGATAATAGATTTTTATGCTTGTAACCAACAGAAATCTTTAAAACCCAATATCAAACCTTAGTGATAATCCAAATTCCTTTGACTTATTTCTGTTTTCTATGTTCTCTTAAGCCCATAGGGACTTTGGTGTGATTGTTTTATGCGTTATATAAAAATGTTTTATTATTATTTTTTTTATTAATGGATCGGCAATGAATATAAATTAGGTACGTATAGCATGATATGATCAACCGTGATTACTTATCTCCCCTTATATCAGGTTGAACTTTCAGTCGATGACATTAACACCATCCTCAACACACTCATCTACGACGGCAAGGTTGAGATGACCATCAGTGCAGGGGCAGGAACGTCGTCCGGTTCATCGTCTAAGCTCTATCGTGCCATTCAACCTTTGACCCCACCCACCGGGCTCATGAGGTCACCCTGTGGAGTTTGTCCAGTGAGTATCTCACATTCATTGTAATTTTTATTCATTTAACCCATTGACAACTGAATTATGTGATTCCTATAGACTTTGTGCAGGGACTACCCCGTTCCAATCGTTTATGGGAATGGGATAATGTCCCTTCTCAACGTATAGCACACATTAGAACTACGTTGTTTGCCATTAACAGGTATCTTAGAGTACAAGGATGTTGCATTTATTTACAGCTTATTAGCTGGAATATAGCCTTCCAGACTACAGAACTATCAGTGTACCACCCCACATTTCTATTCAACTGTGGCCACAATTTGTTGGAACTACTTTGGTAGAGTTTCACAAAATAATGAATGACTTGAAGAACACCTTTAAGAATGACTGGTATCAGTTTTGTGCTGTATAACACCGGACTATGTACTCCTGTTTTTCTTAAAGTCATTCTTAACTTTAAGATTGACTTGATGAACGGCAGCCCTGGTTAAAGTATGGGTAATTATACAATGGAATGATAAAGGCAAATCTTGTTGATATTCCTACTATGCCATCTGTAGATGTTAAAGCAATAATATATAAATGGAATGAATTCAATTTAATATCCCTTTCATATAATCTCTTATTCCTCTTTTCTAGGTCTTCAACCAGTGTTATATTGGGGGAGCCATTTCACCATCAACATGCATATACATGAAAGAATGGATGGATTACTGACGAATGCTTCTCTTTTCCTGGCACCTGCTGCTGCAATGATCAACTCAGTCAAGAAGACTTAAAGATGGCTTGTCACAGAGCAAAGAAGGCGCTATTAAGGTACCTGCTGATTTAATAATCAATTTAGTGAAGAAGATTTACAGATGGTTTGTCACGGAGCATAGAGGGTGCTATGGATGAATGCATGAGATGCGTTGAAAGATGTTGTTGGTACCCGGTGCTTGAAGGATTAACTTAGTCAAGAAGACTTAAAGATGGCTTGTCACAGAGCATAGAGGGCGCTCTGAATAAACACACGAGATGTATTCAAAGATGTTGTTTTTTATCTTCTGCGTGAAATAATCAATTCAGTGAAGAAGACTTACAGATGGTTTGTCACGGAGCACAGAGGGGGCTTTGATTAAATGTGTGAGATGCATTAAAAGATGTTGATGGTATTATCAATTTGGTCAAGAAGACTTAAAGATGACTTGTCACAGAGCATAGAGGGCGCCCTGACTAAACACATGAGGTGTGTTGAAAGGTGTTGTTGCTACCTGCTGCTTAAATGATCGATTTAGTCAAGGAGAGTTAAAGATGGTCTGTTGCACATCGCATAGGGCGCTATTTACAAATACATACGATGCATTTAAAGATCGATTTAATCAAGGATATCTAAAGATGGTCTGTCACGGAGCATAGATGGCGCTCTGAATGTGAATGATGTTGTTAGTACCTGCTGCTTAAATGATCAATCTATTCAAGGATATTTAAAGATGGCCTGTCACAGAGCATAGAGGGCGCTATGAATGAATGCATGAGATGCAACAAGAGATATTGTTGGTACCTGCTGCTTAAATGAGCAATTCAGTCTAGGAGAGTTAAAGATGGTCTGTTGTACATCACACAGGGCGCTATTTACAAATGCATAAGATGCATTTAAAGATGTTGCTGTTAACAGGTGCTTGAATTATCAAATAAGTCAAGAAGACTTAAAGGGAACTTCACCCAGACATTGATGCACTCTCCGTGGATGAAGACAAATACAATGATCAAACTGAAAATATGAGCAAAATCCAACAATCCATTCAAAAGTTATGAATTTTCAAAGTTTTGATTAAAACCCCTCAATGGCTCCTTAAATTGGCAAACGTACAGGCACAAAATGGCTGCCAACATGGAGAACTCTCCATTCACTTTGTACACAGAATTTTACATTTTCTTCTTTTTCTAGAAAAGTAGACGGTAAATAAAAAATAAAAAATCCGAAATGCATGCAGAATCAAAATGTCCATATCACACTTGATGAGAAAAGTACAATTTTGTCTACTTTTCTAGAAAAAGAACTCATGATCCAAATGGAAAGATCATGTCAAATTTGATTACTTTGCCAAAGTATTATAAGTTGTCGACTGATCTAAAGGATGATAGAGAAGGCATGTGTTTGTTGGTGGATTTTTGTCAATAATTTTAATGAATATATCAGTAAATAGACTACCAAAGAAGAGCATGTCGGACGTTTTAATTTTGCCTGGCCGGGCTTCTAGATGAAATTTAAGGGACGTAATCAAGTAAGAGAAAGTTAATTTGGCTTGCTTTGTATGAACATTACAGACAAGGACAGTAGACAAAATACACAACTCTCATTCAAAGTTTCTTAAGAGCCATGTCGAAATGAAAGAACAATAATTCACTGATGCATTCACCATTTGCTCTGCTTATTTCTTTTTGCTAATCGATTCTGTATATCTACTAAACCAGTTTTGTACTGTCCAATGTTTTTTTTTGTTTCGTACATTCATCTGAAGAAAAACATTGAATATTGATAATTTCAGATTTGTAAATACCACACAAATATATAATTTATAAAAAAAAAACATGTAGAATTCAAGAACAATCAAACAGATTTGATAATTTTTGGTAGTTGGAACTGCGTCTGGTGAGGGATTTAGAAGAATAAAGTAAAACAATTCGAACAAATTTCTTTATGTCATTTGATGCAATAACTGGCATTGACAAACATTTTTTGTCCCTACCAAGAAAAAGAAAAACCAAAGAGTAAAAGTACCTTGTCATTTTTAGGCTCTTTAAGATTCTAATGATTCTCGGAGAGCAATGCTTCAGAATCTGTTCTAAAAAAATTTTCGTTTTGATTTGCTACAAATGTATGAACTTTTGTATTCTGTCTTTAGAAAATAATTTCAAGTATAAATTATTTAATTCCTGTTACCTTTTCTCTATTCTTTATGGAGAAGGGGGCATGAAGGATAAGGTTTTGTTTAGGTTAGATAACCAAATGAAGATAAAGATAAAGATCTGATTATGATGGTATTGATTTGATTTCTTTTCAAAAACATTCTGGCAGTTTTGTCATACCCATGTTGCAGTACTACTAAAAATAGTGCCTTGAATACAAAGGAATCATTTTGGGACTATTGTAGGAAATTCTCGCAACCGACAATACCCGATATTAAACGTTATCTGATGATATCGTCGGTATTGATCCGTTACAGTTGACTACTGGACTTCCGGTTTTGGAAGCTAATACATGTGCCATGGCTATCCTTTTGAATATTTGCCCATTTTTCTTCTTTTGACACTATCAAAGGTACTTGGTACTGTATAAAAGAAACAAACCTTGGTGTAATGAAAGTTAATATCAGGAAGTATTTAACATAAAAGTGCAAAACAAACATGATTTTTCGATCTAGAACCTTAGCGAAAATATAAACACATGCACATATACGTAACTGGAAGAAGATAAGTCAACTTAAATGACGTCATTCTAGTTAAAGCTGCATAGCGCCATCTGCGGTTCTTAAGTTGAGTGTATGGTCGGTTGCGAGAATTGATTGCAAACTTACAGTTGATCATTACTGGACTATAAAGATAACTTTTGTATGATTTTTATGGAGGCAGAACATGAGTAGATAAATCGTGGAGATTTTAAGTGACAAGTTAGCCTCCAGAATGGACAATGTTTCTGTGAGTTCTGATTCAACACTGGTGATTCGTGACTTGTAATGGAGGTCCTACAGACTTATAGACAGAGAAATTTATCCCCTATTTTCCTCTTAATTATGATGATATTTTGAATCTCAGATATAGGTATCTCACTTCCATACAAAAGATCAGGTATTCAATTGGTATTTTTTCTTTTCTTTTACTTTATGGAGAGAATAAATAATTTATTTTAATGCATAAACAGGTGTTCTTGTCTTTTTTTTAAACTTCTCTATGTAAATCACATTCATATTCTTAGTAAAATTTTAGTGTTAGCTGGATATTGTGTTAGATTAATTTTCAATTTTCCCTTTCATTTTCACATTTATTTCTTTATAGATTGCCCTGGCTTATATGCTTCCAGGAAGATTGTATAATCTCTCTGAATATGGATCGGGTTTTATGGTATAGTATATTAAACCCCTATGTGTTCCAATTATACACATGTACTACCATAATAAACGTTTCTAGCCTAAATATATGAAGAGCTAATCTAATTGCATTCGATATTTTGATCCCTACAGACATTTTATTCTATTTAATAATATGCTATGTAATTTACTTTATAAGGAAAATTTATCAACCATATACATGTTCTACTCAGTATAGTTTGGTTTTATCTCTAGTTCCTGCAGATGTTCTTTTTCAATTGATTATTTTTCTTTTAACACGATATAAACTATTTTCGAAAGATTAAGTCAAACGCAAATTCAATGATCCTTTGTAATGCTATTCAAATTGCAACCGGCTTTCGATTGTTGTGTCTGCACAGTATAATTATATAATAATATAATTTTTGGGAAATAGTTTATATCGTGTTTTTTTTATTTTTCTCCTTTAGCTGCAAATGTAATACAGTCAACAGTGATGTATGTAGGGACGCATCAGGCCCACGCTGTACCTTTTATTTTGTAATGCAGACCTTTTGCGTGTCATGTAGTCTGAAAAAAAAATGAGATGTTGGATTGTTGAAGAACTTTTTTTATCTGGATATCTTTACACTGTCAGATAAATGAATTGATCTCTATTTCACAGGTCCGAAAACCACCCTGGAATCCAGGGGCTGATTGCTCGAAATGATCTTAGCTATCCTCTTCATGTGAAGGCGTCTTAAACGGTTACTCCAGGCCAAAAATAACTTGGTTTGATTAAAAGCGCAAAAATTAGACGAACATATCAAAAAAAGTTTGAGCGAAATCGGACAATAAATAAGAAAGTTATGAATTTTTGAAGGGTTTTTAAAAATAATTTAAATAGTTATAATTTTAGCAAATTGGCAACTTTGCATCACGTGACATCAAATAGTGATGACGTA
>BQKZ01004590.1:8758-31138 GCA_036244855.1 Temnopleurus reevesii | reverse complement strand
TATACGTTAACGGTGGTAATCTATTTCCAGTTCAAGCATATCAAAGTATGCGCCCATGACTAACTTATCAGGCGAGTTAAAAGAATATAAGGGAATTCGTAAAGGTTGGCAGGAATGGCAAGTTTCAATGCTGTATATTGACATTAACGACACACATGCTTAGTATACCGCGTGCCGTTTACGCTCCTTCCATAATGGAGTTCACTCCCAAAATAGTAACATTTCGAATTTTCACTCGAAATCCACTCTTTTCTGAGATGCACTCCTTGACGAGTGAAATTTGTTCCCACTTTCGGAAAATAATCTGCTATTTGCTATTGAGACGCCACTGAAAACTACATTAGATTAATTTACTAACTTTTCAGGCACATAAGGTCGAAACAGGCAAGGGAATTCGTAAAGGTTGGCAGAAATGGCAATTTTCAATGCTGCATATTGACATTTACGACACACATGCCTAGTAGTACACCACGCTTACGTTCGTTCCACCACGCATGAATAAGTAAAATGCTCCCCCAAATTAGCCCCGAGAGAGGATGCCCCTGTGCTTCTAAAAGCATCATCTGATAGGGATCACATCACAAGGTTATCCTCTGTCATTCTCCTGGAGCCGAACACATGTCAATGGGAACGTGCACGTGAATAGAATTGCTGATATGCGCAGGTAAAGGGGTTGGGCACAACATCATTATGGTGATAGTCCTTATTAAGTCCATGAAATATCACGTTAGTGTATCATAATTTTATTTGACAATGAAAACGGACGCATATAGTGGTCCTGCTTCTTGTATTTCAAACCCAGGGTCGCGGTTTTAAATCCGCTCTCTAAATTCCTAGGATTGAAAATTCAATATCAAAGTTTGTAGTCAGTTACTACAGAGGATTGAAATTTTCAATTTCATAGATTCAGATTTGGATCTTATATCATTGAAAATTGAATTACTCCATAAACACAGTATAAGGGGGTGTTGCTCAAAAGTTGCAATTGATCGCAAGTTGCAGTTGATCGAAACGCACCAATCAAAATCATTGTTTCATGCGCGTCTTGTTAAATTCGCATACCGTGCGCGAATGAAAGTGCGCGTTATAATTTTCTAAAGTTGCAGTTGATTTGCAGTTGATTTTGAGCAACACCCCCTATACAGATTGACTTTCAATCCGAGGA
Organism: Temnopleurus reevesii; assembly: GCA_036244855.1. Classification (NCBI taxonomy): domain Eukaryota; kingdom Metazoa; phylum Echinodermata; class Echinoidea; order Temnopleuroida; family Temnopleuridae; genus Temnopleurus; species Temnopleurus reevesii. Next base: position 29,973 of record BQKZ01004590.1, on the reverse strand, counting down.
ATGAAGAGGGTAATTTTCGTCGGCAAAAAGTTTATCATCATTGTACTACACTGGACCAAAGTGAGTCATATGGGCTTTAAGAATATTTATCGAGATTCCCCCTTTTTTGGGGGGAGGGGGGGGGGGGGGTATATTGGTTTAGTTGATTATTTCGTCTGTTTTCATGGATGAAGGGAGCCGAAGGATATATGGTTGCATAACGATAAAGAAATACCGACATACCAACAATTCAAATGGAATCTCATTGCAATGCATGTTGATTGCCCAAGGAGAGCACTTTTAAATAGTTGTAACTATACAGTAATGGTTTCAGCATTATATACCCTTTGGCTTCGGAAACTTCGTGAAAACATCGACTTTTTACTAATTTAGTCAGTCAATAAATCAATTAATTAAAAGAAATTAAATAAATCACAAGAGGAGACATCGAGCCCTTTAACTAAAAAAAAAATACATGAGATATTTTTGTTGTACTTAGCTGTGTTTTTATTTTTTAATTTTTTTGTTTGTACATTGCAAAAGTTGTTTCTTTGTGATGGCAACATGAGATATGTCAGTGTGAACGACGCTGTTAGCAGACTTCATTACTTAGTCATCAGTTGAGGTAGTCCTTGGAATATATATCATTACATGAGCCACGCGTGTAAAACTAACTTATTGATGCTAAACCTACACTCTCTAGAGCTATCTCTAATCGAAAAATCTTGTTTCATAAGTTAGTATTTCATAAACATGGTCACGAATAAACAATTCAATGACAAATATGTCTATTTCTAGAGAATGATGATGATGATGATGATAGTAATGATAATTCTAATACTTATGACTAGATGTTGTCCGTATAATTTAGTCGAACGTCAAATTAATGCCCAATGGTAATTTTCATTTAAATCGGAACAGTCTTGTGATTGTTGTGTCCGCACAATTCAATACACAACGTACGGATCTGTTGTCCCATGACCCTCTTTATTTTACGGAAATATATTATAATGATGCTGATAATGATAATATTACTAATAATAGGAATAATAATAACACTAATAATACTACTGCAACTAATAATGATAATAATAATGATAATGAAAATAGTTATAATCATTATCATAAAAAATAATGAATATGATGATATTGATGATGATAATGGTAATAAATCAATGATAATAATCATTCATTAAAACGACTTGATTCCTCATGCTGAGCTAAATAAATAACACATTTCACGCGTTTTGGTATTGCATTCCTATACTTTCTGTGACTTTCCTTAACCCCATTATTCATTGGCAATTTAGACCAAAGCGAACTCTGCATTTGGGAATAAATCCCAGTCTGCAAAACACCACCATAAGCGGTAGATTATTCCTCGGACTTCATTCGCGCGCAACCTAATCCGACTATTGGCCAGGTGCGGTCGACAAGCGTTAAAAATAGCGTCCGAATTCAGGCAGAAATTCCACAACAACGATCTTTTTTCCAGGGCGCTGCCATCGAAATAAACTTGTTTTGTGTCGTGTCACTGGAAAATGAGAAGTCTGGAGAAAGTAAAGGCTTGGTTGTACAGCTTGAAAAAGGGTATTATGATGCAGTCACACTGGCCAGATTCTCATAACGGGGTCTAATATAAGGAATGAAAATCATGCAATTTAAGCTCGAACCGACAAAACTTGCCGAGATGGCGCCAAATTTGAGGAGACAATTTTTTTTAAATCGTTAGCTCTTCAGGGATAGTGCAAAATTTCCAAATATAAAGTCGACCCCCCCCCCCCTCCGCGTTTTGAAATCATGTGTGCTCGCCTGCCGCCCGTATCAATTCCATGACAACCCGAGTTGACCCGTATTGAGCCGTATCGGTTTATGATTCGTGTCAATACGGGTCTTTATACGGCTCAAACCGGGTTGACACGGCACTTACGGCAGAGGGTATTTCATGAAGTTTGTTGCAGCGACAATTCATTCAGCGAGGGGCGCCAATTTTGCTTGTCAGCTATAGGGCATGCATAATTCGAGTTAATTTTTTTTGCACATAATGGCACATTTTTTTACGATTAGTCAATGCACTATGTTTGAATTTTTCTTAATGCTATCATGGCTGTCTTTCGGACATTTAAAATGACCCTGAAAATCTACCGGTATATTTCACTAAATTAACTTAAAATTCAAAGTCAGAATTATCTGCAAACCAAAATTTCGTTTCAAATGAGCGAAGGCGTTCTCGTGTGTTTTGGAATGTGGACTTATCACTTGAAAACATATGACTAGAAATAAAACGACACAATAAATCTCAGTCTTTCCAAAAAATATTCTTCATCGTCTTATTCGTCAAAGAGAACTTCCATTGCATGTTATGTTTTATTTCCTATTCACTTCGATTTTTTTTCTCCATTCATGAAATATGACAATTATCGATCGTCGGTAAAGCACTCTCGCGTCTGATCAAATTAGAGTAAAGGAATAGAGATCGATTGATGGCCAGAGGCTAGCGGGATCAAGATCTTCTCTTAATCAGGAAAGAGCCCGGTTTAAAGAGCATAAGGATTCGATGTACACCTCTGCATGTTGCACGCTTCATGGAGGAAGAGAGAGGCTTGTTCACATTTCCAAAAACATCATGACACTGGAAAAGTATTGGGTAATGTTTTGCTCATTTGTTAGGTAGATATTGATGCTTCACAATTAATAAGTTATTACATTTTGCCCAACAGTTAGTGATGTTGACAATTAGCCCAATTCTATAGAGGCAAATTTTATTTAAGAAATGAGAAAAAACTGCTTACAGTTGGTTGGGTTGACTTTTTGGCCGATATGTTTTTTCAGTGCATGCGATCATTTGTTTCACGTTTCATCATTTAATTCATTTTTAGAAGAATTTGATGAGCAAAAAGAGCAAGTATATAGGAAATGTTAACATTCTTGTAAAGGGTCAACAGACAGACAGGCAAAACAGACAGAAAGGGTCATTAAAATGCCCCAAAAGCTAAAATTAAGTCTGTGTATAAATTCTTAAACGATGGTTTACATTATACTCTTGGAATTCCCTAAATTCAAAATTCTTACAAATCAAACTCATTGCCATCATTTTCATATCTGAATGTTGTATGATGTCTCTCCTTCCAATACACATCCTGAAAAGTGAGCCCATGGTGAAGTGAAAAATTATAAAGCGATCCCTAACCTTGTGTGTAGTGTATATATCTGCTAGATATTTGTTTATATGAACCAAAATCATAAACGGGAACTTTCCCAAAGGTAAGATAATACTAAGTAGTCAGCACCCTCAGAGAATCTGCATGGGAAGGGTATACATTTGAAGTCTTGCGCGAGCGCACCATGAGGGGGAGGGAGGGGGGGGGGCGCTTTGAAGCGCTAGCCCTCTGGGTCTGAGCTAGAGGGCGCCAAAATCAAAATCGCCGAAAGGGGCGCTAAAGGAGGTGATGAACTTTCTTCTTGTTTTTTTTTTTTTTTTGCTTGCTTGTCAGCCCAGCTCAGCCCCCAGGGGTATTGCTGAGAAGGATGCCAAATTTCAAATGAAACCTTTATTTTTTTTTTCATAAACGCTATGCATTGCAAAATTACATTTTCCTTTAGAGCCAAAATAGAGAGGCCGTGGGTGAAAAAAGGGTTAAAAATCACGGCCTCACGGCCTCGCTGAAAAACAGTTTTGTGATATTTTGTTTTTACCGTGAATAAATAAAGTCAACCAACCAAAAAGGGTACCTGTATAAAACGAAGACACGCGTAAACACGTGTTAAGTTGTGTATACAAGTGCATCAGTAAATTATCACATAAAATCGACATGGGTGGTAGAAAAAAATCAAATATGCATGTATTCTGTAGTTTTTATATATGAATTATTAATACAATTGGCTCACACGTGGTAGTTGAAAAGATCACCGCGATGTATAGGTTGGCCAAGAAAAAACGAACGTGAAAAAATTGCTCCTTTCCAGCAACATAATTCACTTGATTATTCTTTAATCACTCAGTTATCACATGAAATCGTGCGTGGTAGGAAAATTAGATATGCACATGTCCTATTTACATAGTTTTACATGAGTTATTAGTACTGTGCCATGAATATGTAATGAGCATAAAGTCAGGCTGACATTTGTACGATTTTGTGGCACGCATTGGCACGACTCGAGTCGTGCCAATGCGCGAACTAGTAAACTGGCGGGAAGTATTGTAAGCTTGTCGTGACTGCGTGCCATGTCGAGACCGGGTCGTGAACTATGCGCAAACTGTTCGTGAACTAATCGGGACGATGCGGGAAGATGCGTGCCAGTGGGTGGCAGTGCGCGCCATTCCACGACTGTCACGAACTACCACAAATAGCCCCCTCCCCCCCAGTCATCCATAGCTAACATCGTTGTTATCCCGGAAACACAAATGACAACAACGTCTGAATTGCATAATCTCGTTGTGACAATGCGGGAAGTGCGTAAACTATGTGCAGACTATGCGCAAGCTCTGTGTGAACTCGTCGTGCCACTTCGTGTCAATGTGGACATCATTGGGCACGCATTCGTGAACTCGTCGTGAACAGTGCGGGATCCTCCCGGTTCGTGCCCTAAACTGGCACAAATTGCCATGACAGAATCGTGACCAAAACTCAAGCAAGCGGCAGCCTGGCTTCAACCCATACAAGGTAGCCTAGAAAAACAGAGAGTGAAAACTCTGCTAATTTCCAGCAACATATTTCTTAAAATCCTTTTTATGGTATACTTTAAAAAAAAAATGATACGCCGAAAAATCCAGCTTATATTAATTTTGAAACACTTCAATGAATAAATAGATAAGGATGTAATAAAATGACTAAAGTGTATAACACAATATAATATATTTCCGTAAAAGTAAGTCGAACGCCAATTCAATACTCCTTTGTAATGCTATTCAAATCGGACCGGCTTGTGATTGTTGTGTCTGCATAATTAAATACCTGTCGTACTGATTAATTGTCCCATGACCCAATTCATTTACAGAAAAGGTTTACATCGTGTTGTATGCAGTTTTCAAAGTGTATGTTTTTTTTTTAAATCGAGTATGGTAATTCCTATTGCTTATAAATGTTTGAAATATTCGTTATTCTATTCAAGAAAATGGATGCTGAGCAAGAAACAAATTAATTAGGAACCACAATAAGATGATCTAGTCGGCCAAATTATTCATGAAATTCTCTATTAACCCAATTATGAGAATTAATTTGAATGGAATACAGCTAATTGGAACCGTAATTATCACCCCAAAGATTGGAGTGCAACTGCTGCGAAATAATATATATCCTATCGACGATAGAACTTTCTTTATATCTATTTGTGTTTTATTTTTACATTCATTGCTGCTGTAGTAGTCATCTATAAACTAGAAAAGGATTCATTAACATCGAATCATAATTCTTTTTTCATCTAATATTTGAGAATGAATGTTCTTACTTTTATCAAAACAAATATAATACATACCAACTTTATTAAATCACATGTTATAAAATTATCACGGTATCGCCTTTAAAGTAATTGAAAAAGATCAAAAGACTAAAAAAAAAAGCACATAAAAGAAAATAATTTATCCTTCAACATGTACAAAATTAATGAACACAATACTGATGTGTTGTTTACATTTTGTGAAAAATCGTTCATGTACTGTAAAAAAAACGGAAATACCATGCTATAAAACGAAAGTGTTCATACATCTCTTTTGCAAATAGATTATTTGCACGACCCAAATGTCAATAGCAAAGAGCACAGTCCAAGCTAAGTGCTTCGGAACATTTCTTTTTCCAATTTGTTTTATTGCAAACACCATCATGCCCCTTTTCGTCTTTTCTAATTTGATTTAAAGCTGAAGCTAAATTTAAGATCTCTTAATTCCTCAGAATTGAATGGATTTTAGGTACTGAAGCATGATGGAAATAGGTTGCTGCAAAACATTTGAATAAATTCATTTCTCTACCTTTCCATTATTCTTGCCTTTTCTCCGTATATTTCGCCTTCTATTTTTATCCTCTATAATGATGGGATTGTTTATAGCTCTTCTCCCTTTTTGTCATTTTGTGATGATTTAAAGCAAAGGACATTGAAGGCAACATAATAGAGCAAATACTATTTCTTCTCAGACAATGCCACAAATTAAACTATATTGATGCCTGTATGCATCTAGGCTTATTTGTAATTTTGGGGGAAGAATTTATCAAAGTAGTCGGTCGAAACGTCTCGGTTTTGATATTCCTATACCAGCGTTGTATTTTTATACAATCAGCAGAAAATCAGACCCATCTCTCATTACATGGAATGTTTCCAAGCATTGTTTGCTTAGTCAGTAGTGTGCGCTAAAAGTTATCCATCATTCTAGAAATCATTGTTTGTAATAACGGAAATAGGGTAGCCCACAAAATGGGATGGCAACCTCTAAAGCTGTATTTAGCTGATTTGTTTTCTTTTATATTGATTTCTATGGATGATGTACAAAATCAGAAAAACAAAGAAAACATAACAATGAAGAACAAATTACATGAACACTTGTAGTTCAATAGCCAATATAGCAATGGCGAGAAGCACTGAGAGATAAGTAGATAAATATAGAATTAAAATTCATTATTGCCAAAAAGAAATCTAAATACCAGGTCCTATAGCCGATTTACACATGCATGACAAGTGTATAAGCAAGAAAAAAAGCTAAACTGAAAATATATGGGGAGTCGTTTCCCAATATTCCCCATCATTCAATAGGGGTGACCCCTTGGGTTCCATTAAACTGTCATAAGGTACAAGTGATATCTTTATCAAAATGTCAAGATATAGGGCAATTTATACTTTAATCAGAGCACATTTCAAATTATTCATAAAACCTTACGGCTTTCCAGAAGTCGAAATCTAAATAAAGATGCTCAAAGTTATTACAATTTTGAAGATCAACCATTATCTTTTTTTTTAATGTTGAGCTTTCGCCTTCTCTTGAGGATTTAATAACTTCCATCTCCGTCTTTGACATTTTTGATCATTCCCAACCCATGAACGTCTTCTAAAAATATATTCATTGATGGCTTCAAATTAGCCAGTTTTTACTCTTGCCATTCTCGTCAATAAACGCTTGCATCGTATGATTTTTACAGTGATTATCTTTGACAATCTGTTATCCCAGTTGCTAAAATAAGCAAAGAAAATGCGAGAAATGTGTGAAAATAACCGGAGGCTTGTTAGGCTTAATGCAGGGTCGCTATATAGTCAAGAAGGATGGGCGGTTATGATCAGCACCGAGCCATAAACATGGCCGTGTAGTTACTTATCATCATCATCATTCACCTCCCACGCTAGAACGTTACACCCTCCCTGAACATTTCAAGCTTTATTGAACTCATGAGCCATTAGATCTATATATGTATTACAATGTAACTTTCCTAATCAGGAGTCTGGAACCAGATTTGCAATTAATCGCAAACTCTTTGCCATCGACTTGATATCAATCATACCAATACCTTGATTGTACGATTGATTGAAAATATTCATATTACAAGGCCATGCTGATTAGTTCAAATATGACACGAAATACATTTGAAAATATTCATATTACAAGGCCATGCTGATTAGTTCAAATATGACACGAAATACATTTGTCTATGTTAAAGTGAAAAACTGAAGATGAAAGAGAATGGGTAACTCGACCCATTGATGGTCCAGGCAAATATATCTAAAAGCTTCGTTAAAATGTCATGGATGGATTTGGGATCTTTCGATTCTACACCAACCTAACTAAATTCAATTGCGGATTTGATGCCACCTTTTCCTAACCCATTTACAACTGAATTACGTTATTCCTATAGACTTTGTACATGAACATGCCAGTTTCAGTAGTCAATGGGTTAGTTTGATCGTTCCTACTGTCATGCTAGAAGCGTGATGTCAAATCAATTATTTATTTTTCTTAATATTGATCTCACAAATCATTAAAATGTATGAATTAGTTTTTGGGGAGATGGAGCTTCCGATGTTTAATTACTTGTGGGCTGCATTGCACTCATTTAATCGGTCGCCAGTTCCCGAGATATTGTGATTCCGTTGTAAAGGACTTCTAAATATATTCTCAACACCACTTATGACAATTCAATCGACTCTTCATTCTCTGGGAAAAATCACGCACATATCCCCTCGCGTCATTTCAACATAAGTCACACAGTCAAACACGAGTAGCAAACATAATTTAACCTGGTGAAGAACTTGTCCTTTGAGAAGAAAAAACTATTACCTTACACTCTTAAAACGTCGGGGAAAACCAATGGTGTAAGAAAATTAATGTTCCCTTATGTGTGATGATTACAATTTTGTTGATGCGGCTTGAGAGCAGGGTGGGATCAGTCTGTTTGTGTGACTTTGAGGATAGTCCTGTTGGCGTGACTGACCTTAAGACTGTAATGATGTAGGGCTGATATCCATCCATTAAAGGAAAGTTTGAAGTGGATAATGATCAGTGTGTACGGGTCATTTCATGCGTGGGAAGTTATTTACTTACCCGCAAACCATCAATGATATAACTTTTGTTTCATAAGGCCCCGGTCACATATAGCCCGGAAGCAACACGATTGAACACGATTCTGTGTTAAGTTTACAGTTAATTGACCTCGAACAGAGAATCGTATTGAATCGTGTTAAGTCGTGGTCTCTGTGTGACTGGGGCAGTACCGAAGTATCACATTAATTTATTTTATTAGCTTGTTGCAAGGCTTAAAACAGAAATGACCAAACTGTAAGCTCATTGGTCCTGCATATTTTAAAATAAAAGCGCTATAACAAACTTCAATATGAGTGCAGTCGCATGCTTATTCCTCTCAACAACGCACTATGCGCGGACTACGGGGAGCGTCGGCGAGTAGAGTATGGGATCGTTAGAAAAAAACTGGTTAATTCGTTTGAAAATTGGGACCTTCTTAGACTTACGTGCAAGTAGTATAAATCATAATTTCGTCTGAGTCAAACTTGTACTGCTTTTAAAGGATTATGATTTTTATCGCTTTTTCAATTATTTTAATAACTGTCAATTTACAAACACAAATCATGCAATGAAAAAGGTTTACGATTTGAAGAAGAAAATCAAATACGCTAAACGTTAATTTTTTAGATGCAACTAACACTGAGACATCACCATCATCACCAAGACAGATTTGCGAAGATGTGTAGGTATCTTTGTTCTTTATTCCATCAGAAAGGAAACGTTAACCATGAACTGCAGAGTGAAATGATAATTTTACAAACACAAACCATACAGATAAGAAAGGTTTAGCAATTGTAGAAAAAAAATCTACAGTGAACATTTAATTTTAGTTACAAATACCCGCACTGGGACATCATCATCATCATCATCATCATCATCATCATCATCATCATCATCTATATTGTTATAGTTGTTGTTTACAAACAGGGCCTCATGGAAGACCACCAAATTGGTGAAATGAGCCACCCTGTCTAAATATCAGAAATAAATAAATAAATAAATAAATCATCATCATCGTCGTCGTCGTCACCGAGACAGATTAGCAAAGATGTGTGGGTATTTCTTTTTCCTTTTTTTTTTTGCTCCAGAAAAGGAAAGTTGACAAGACACTAATGCGTTCTAATCACGGCTTACAAGCAGCGTGACCTACATGGGGACTTCATTCAAGGAATCTTAAATGCACCGGGGGACGTGCAAATGGATACATGGAGGTGGATGACGCCCCGTTACTCTTAAAGGGGAGCTTCACCCTAAAATTAAGATGTTTTTTCAGTAAATGAAGAAAAATTAAATTAACAAACTGTAAAAATTTGAGCAAAATCTGACCATCCATTCAAAAGTTAACAATTTTTAAAATGATTTTTTTTTTCTAATGGACATCTAATAGCCATTGTTGAATTGTTGAACTGTGGCATAATGTGTGATGTCATACATGGAGAAATCCTTATCAACCTTTTACATGCATTTATTAAGAATTGATAAATGTAAAAATTTCAATTTAGGAATCATCACCATTCTTTCTGGAAAACTTGCAGAATTGATTTGTCCATATCATACTTGAACAAAGAAGTTAGATTTTGCCTTTTTTCTACACATTTGAAAAAAATTTACGAGATTCTGTGTACAAGGTTAGAGGAGAATTCTCCATGTTGGCAGCCACTTTGAGCATTTGGGTTACCAACTTAAGTATAGCCCAGGAGGGGTGTAAATCAAAACTTTGAAAATGTATAAATTTGAATGGATCTTCCTATTTTGCTCAAATTTTCTCTTTATGATCAAAGTATTTTCTCACAATCCACTGATAGTACATGTTAATGTCTGGAATAAATTCCCCTTCAATATAATCCAGAAGAAAAAATATGGCGTGGAGTATGGATAATCGAAGAAACGCTATGGAGGCCAGTTCTGAGAATTAGCAGGGAATAGATGCTTTAGTGTTTCGTCTTTCGAGGTCATTTGGGTTTTGAGCTCGTTTTAATGTAGGGAATTAGTACATCAATGCTCGACGTCTTTATGCTAGCTAATGCATTCTTAGAAATCTACACGAGTAATGGTAAAATGTATGATAGAGCAATATTAAGTACCCTTGAATGTATTTTGATATTATCTTAATGGCTTTTTTATTAATGCCCCGGTCACATAGGACCCCGGAAGCAACACGATTCACACCGATTCGTTGTTCTGAGGAAGTTAACTGTGAATTAACAAAGAATCGGGGTGAATCGTGTTGCTTCCGGGGTCCTATGTGACATTCCTGGGAAATTCCATTTGATCTACGACAGATGAATCTACAATTTTCAAACTTCAACTTCACAGATCTGTAGATTCTAGCTGCTGCGAACGCGACCTGCATTTTAATTTTTTTTTATCACAGATCAGAATATTGGTCAACAAAAGCATTAAATCAGCATCATGTTAATGATAAAAAAACATCAAAATAACTCTGTGTAGTTTATAAAGCCAGTTTCAGAAATTGAATCAAACAGGAAATGTTCAAATTCTGTTTTTGTTCTATTTTTTGTTGTTGTTTGTTTGCTTTAAATTTGAATATGTTGCAATCAGCAAATATTTGTCAGAGCACCTTTAATTCTACACGATTTCTAGAATGAAATTAAATTCTAGAAAAACGTCCAAGACCTCATTTTCGACATCTTTAAAGAATAAATTGTGTCATAATTCAATAATCCCTTTGTTGCATATTGGAATTTGCAAATATTCCAATAGCACAATTTGCATTTTTATTCCAATGTAAATTTTAAAAAGGATTGGTATTATGCTCCAATTTAGTTTTTTTTTCTTCAATTGAATCTAAATATGACATTTCTAAAATTATGATCATTTAATCACTTTGCATCACATCATGGAAATGAAAGAAAGGTTAATCGGTTTAAATATCTTGATGACTTTACTGAGATAAAAAATCCACAGTTCCTCACAGAATAGATAAAACTAAGGAATAAACGCGATAAAGATTAGATTCATAAATCCTATTTCACGCGAATAAACAAAAGCACAATCATAAAGATGGATGGCAATATACTTGCCAAGTTGGATATACGAGAAATCTAATTAGATTACCTTAATGATGGAGGGTGCATTCTGGTGAATAATGTAAGAGCGTTTGTGCTATGGACTCGTAAATCAAATCAAGCCTACCCGTTAGTATGTCCTTCCATTTTGCGGGGTCTTTCTATACCGTTCCGATAATCAAATGACTCGCTTAGTTTGGATGGGGGAAAACAATCCACGGGTATTCATTTTCTGAAATTCCGCCAAGAAGCACCGAAGGGGAATTGTTCAAACGAATAATAGAGAAAATTCTGATTATTTATGTTAAAACTTGATGTCTTGATGAATTTATATTGCGCCGCGGCTTTCTGCTTCCCCAAAGGCGGAAAGATTGTTATTTCACTAAATGCTGGACTCATTTTGATAAACAGGATTGATTTAGTGATTCAATTATCATAAAGAGAAAGGTCAAAATGTTATTGTCTTATCTCTATGCGCATTTCATTTATCGAATTTATATGGTAGGCGAACAGCAAAGAGGAATGAATCCTGTAATTGATAAAATGCCAAATCAATTAGTGGCCCCCATTTGAGATCAGTTCTTTTGTCGGTCGCGACCCGGCGGGATATGGATCGAGTTTATACAGAGTTTGGACGACAAAGTGCAAACTACAAAAAAAAAAAAAAAACACGATATAGAATTTAGGAATCATCCTCATTGTCATCGAGAGCGGTAAATCTATTGAAGTTCTAAAAATTTACCTGTTGATTCCATCGCCTCATCATATTTGGAAATTCTCTCAAAGTGAAATTTATCATTCCATTATCGCTTGATTTTTTAGATATTTCAAAATTACTTCCCCCCCCCAAAAAAAAATAACAAAAAATAAAATGTGAATACAGTCATGAAGGAATCAAAAGCAAGAGCGCGGTTCCAGTGACGTCATTAATCCATCATGTTGGAAGACCAACTATAAGCCCGAGTGAATTAGCCTATGCCAATCCTTTGATTTTATCGTCATCTCCTTAATTCCCTAGTTAAATGCATGGGCTTCTATTTGTGTTGTCCTAAAATAGCGGACCGTCAAATCATGCGAAAACAATATATATTGAATGTAGTAAAATATTGCTTGAAAAGCAATTAAAATAGACATGTCATCTTAAAACGATAGTCGTACTTTCCTTAAAAATAAAGACATTTGAAAAGGGAACAATTCGAATTCAGTCATTAAAAAGAGACGATTGTGAATTCAGAGACTTGCTGAGATTGGTGAAAATCCTGTAATATGCAATCATTAGGTGTGCTAACTATACGCGCGTTCCATGCGCGACTAGGCTATTTTGCAAAGTTGGTTTAGGATAAAAGTGTTTTACCATCTACCGAAGATAGTTCATTCTGATATTTTGATCCTATGTTAACTCACATGAACTCACAGTTATACTGTTCAATATTTATCAAACTAATTTGACTCAAACTAATTTCTCTTTCGATTGCAGTGTCTGTTGGTGCAATTATTGGCATAAGCTTGGTTTGCCTCTTCTTCGTTGCCATGGCAACCTTCATTCTGCATCATCTAGGCGTGTTTAAGTCCAGCACCTGCCTCAGAGAACCCCGAAGCGATGAGTTGCCTATCTTAGGTGAGTAGTTGACCCATAAGGGGGGGGGGGGGCTTATTTGAGGGAAAGTTACACATTTTGTTTTATAGTCAACGTATTACGTGCAATTCCACGTGGACAAAATTCGGAAATATCTTATAAAAGTGCCTCTAATTTTGCTCGGAGACAGTACAAATCTTGAAAATTTATGGTAATCTATTCAAGGTTGTTAACCCCTTGGATGCCAATGATATTTATTTTCATTTAACATTTCTTTTCATCTTCCATATAATCATGATGATAGTTTGGCTGCTTTGTTTTGACAACAAAAATTTGATTTGGTGTAGCATTGTATTTTCTTTTGTATAACATGTATTTTTTCTCATTCTACATGTATATGTACATCGGTGTAATTTTAGTTTTGGGTCATTATGAAGATTCTCATTAAAGATATTTCATCCATCCATCTATCAATTTATATATCTATCCATCTATCTATTCATCCATCTATTTATACCAATATTTATAAAGAAAATGAATGCAATTATGTGTATCCTGGTGTCGGGTAGATTTTTTTTCACAAAGTTTAGAGTGTAAAATGTTACCTTACTAGTCATAATCAATTCTACTAAATATGATACGAGTACCTAGGCGTTGTCCTTAAAGGTAAAATAGAATTTAGGCTCGACAGCATATTCCGAGTGGTTATAGCATAAATCAAATTGTTGAGTCTCTTATTTTTCTGCAAGCACCGCGATTCCTCTTCGCATTCATCACGTACTTATCAAACAACCGGTACCGTATTTTTCGATTTTTTACGTCATCATTACGTCATCTCGTCTAAACAGTCAACAACTACCTGTGTTCAGTGTACCCTCGCAAAAAAAAATCATAGTTTCTTAACAGCGTTCTTGACATGTTGGGGGAAATAACATTCATATGTGTTTGTCTTGGGAGTAATTTAAGTATCAACTATCTCCCCCACCCACCCATGTAGTCCCAAATGGGCTCAAAATTTAGGTAATCTTAGGTAGGGAGATTTTTTTTTTCTTTTTAGAATTTAGGGCCATTTTGATAAAGGCTCTGAAACGGGCAATCTACCCGATTTTAATATCTTTCATTTATTTTCATTTGTTATATTTCTTGTAGTATAGGTAGTATATTGTTTTTTTTTATCTTTACCTTATAGGGAAAAAAATCAATCAATTAATTAATCACTCAGGGGCGGAATTAATGGGGGAAAACAAATAATAAAAAACGGAGCCACCCGAGTGGTATAAAGCATGAATACGCTCATTATTTTCGAGTTATTGTGGGTATTTTTAAGTTTACTTTCTTATATTTATATATTTCTGCACTATTGAGATATTCACCTAATCACGTACACTTCTTGCAATCTCCAATCGAAAATATTCAAAATGATAAATCAATTATCATTTATTTGAAGTGCAAATTTATTGCTAGGGGAATAGCGCTTCATTTCCATCAATTGACACTTTATTTCCGATGTATTTTATGACTAGATTCATTTTCTGTGAAAAGGAGAAAAAAGGGGATTTTCATGCAATGAGCACTAAGAATAATTGCTTTCTTGTCTNGGGGCACTGTATCTCATAATCGAAAATATAATTATTTTTTGTTTTATGACCCTTCTTCATAAATTTGATTAGGGTGGTGATATGTGCGTACTAACATTAATGACGTCACGTCAATGATAATTACAACATAAAACATTCATGATGGCAGGTCTAAACACATTCCTATAATAACAGAACATTTATTTCTGGGAATAATAGCTTCTCGTCTTCATGTTCAGATATTAATGACGTCATGATTGCTTATCGGAATCCCGTGTACCTACAATGAATGACACATTAAGGGGGGGGGGGGCGTTGTGTCTCGTCCTCATTTCTATACACACACAAAAAAATGTATTGTTAAAAAGGATTACATGCAAATTGAAATTATTGAAGTCACGTCAATGATTATTTCTAAATAAAACATTCACGATGTCTGGTCCAAGTGGAAAACTTTCAGTAATTATCTTTTCATTAAATAGGTAGTTTAATTATACATATGATTATTTATCCCATCTATATATTAGATTATGATATATTCATGTGGACCAATCAGTAGCACAAATCCGCTGTATACAGATATAAAAAATAAAAAATAATGTAGATGTGAAGGATTCATATTAAACCAGCGAAAACATAAATTATCTATGAAATGAACTTAGAACTGCAAACTTTATGAGAATTATCGAAAGATCTAAGTGTCGAATCAAGCTTGATCACCAACATAATTATTCATAGAGCAGCAAAAATGTGCGTGCGAGGGAGGGGGAGGGGTGGATAAAGAATGAGCAGAAAAGGGTGGGTTGCAGTAAGGCAACTTATGTTATTTTACCCTGTTTTAGCCTTTTACTCTCAATTTTTGTTCTTTTCTCCAAAGTTTACTAGATCTATTTGTACAAATCTGGTTTACGTACGTAAGTCTACACTCTTTGTGCTGTATTTTTATGCGGAGAGAGAATTAAAGGGATATTACAAAGGTGGGACCAAATATGCTGACATACAAACAATGATAAGCGAAAATTATCTCTGTTTGTCATGTTATGATATTAGATGATTAAACAGAAGCGTGTTTGATAAAGAAGATACTGTAGTCTTCAACATTAGATTAAGCTTAGATGTGACTTATGTGACGTATATTGATATCTCTATTTATCAATTTCTTCTGAAAAATGAAATGTACATTTAAACAAATTAGATTTGATTAAATCAAATCAAATAGGTAAACATTAAGTCAGATCTATTGAAAATGATCATTGTAGAGTATCATGAACAAAAGAAGAAATCCCTTAAAATGAACCACACTTTAAAAAAAAATAAGACAGTCTGCACCCCATTCCTTGCGAACAAGCCGAATACCTGTGGAATCACATGTAAAGAATTGTAATTTTCTCTAGTCTTTTTTTTCCCAAGCTTGTTAAAAAAATAAGGGGGTCACATGTAAAGGAAGGGGGCACTTTAACGCTGGCTTGAATCCATGAAATGTCTTGGTAAGTATATTTTTTTTGTGCAAATTTCACGGTTCTGAATTTGTCGCACTGGTTAATGTCAAAGAGATAATCAGGGCGGGAAATTAGCGAAGTAAGTCAAGAGGACAAAATTAGAAAGCAGACGACATAAAACAAGTAAACCAAAACCATGTCTCAATATTCCAGAGTTGCTGACCCATAAATTACCAACCATGTTAATCCTGTCAATAATTATGAATTCCTTCCCCGTAGAGGTCCTGATAAAAATAAAACATGGTTCAATATTGCACCATGCAATGCTGGGTGTATAGCAATAGTCCGTGTTTTCTGTTTATTATCATTATTATAGTATGGACAGAAATAAAGTTACCATTATCCCACCAAGTCCCACAAAAAATGCATGCGTTTTACACAGGCTTTGGTGGGACATGGTGGTGGGAAACTTTTTTTGTTGAAAGGTTCAATATCAATCCTTTCTACATAACATTTTAAATATTCGGTGGAATTTGAACTCACCCCATACTGCCATAAGGGATCACTACACTTCAAGTCGAACGCTCTACAGACTGAGCTGTTCGCTGTTTTCTCACTAATGGAGGGCCTAATTATAAGACAGTAAACAAATAATCCGTATACGTTAACGGTGGTAATCTATTTCCAGTTCAAGCATATCAAAGTATGCGCCCATGACTAACTTATCAGGCGAGTTAAAAGAATATAAGGGAATTCGTAAAGGTTGGCAGGAATGGCAAGTTTCAATGCTGTATATTGACATTAACGACACACATGCTTAGTATACCGCGTGCCGTTTACGCTCCTTCCATAATGGAGTTCACTCCCAAAATAGTAACATTTCGAATTTTCACTCGAAATCCACTCTTTTCTGAGATGCACTCCTTGACGAGTGAAATTTGTTCCCACTTTCGGAAAATAATCTGCTATTTGCTATTGAGACGCCACTGAAAACTACATTAGATTAATTTACTAACTTTTCAGGCACATAAGGTCGAAACAGGCAAGGGAATTCGTAAAGGTTGGCAGAAATGGCAATTTTCAATGCTGCATATTGACATTTACGACACACATGCCTAGTAGTACACCACGCTTACGTTCGTTCCACCACGCATGAATAAGTAAAATGCTCCCCCAAATTAGCCCCGAGAGAGGATGCCCCTGTGCTTCTAAAAGCATCATCTGATAGGGATCACATCACAAGGTTATCCTCTGTCATTCTCCTGGAGCCGAACACATGTCAATGGGAACGTGCACGTGAATAGAATTGCTGATATGCGCAGGTAAAGGGGTTGGGCACAATATCATTATGGTGATAGTCCTTATTAAGTCCATGAAATATCACGTTAGTGTATTATAATTTTATTTGACAATGAAAACGGACGCATATAGTGGTCCTGCTTCTTGTATTTCAAACCCAGGGTCGCGGTTTTAAATCCGCTCTCTAAATNTTCCGATGTATTTTATGACTAGATTCATTTTCTGTGAAAAGGAGAAAAAAGGGGATTTTCATGCAATGAGCACTAAGAATAATTGCTTTCTTGTCTCAAAAGGGGGTGTAGATTATTTATTTTATTGACTGAATTTGTGAACCTTTTTCTACTTAAGTAGCCAATTAGATCAACAATTGACTTGACAGCATGATCGTAACAAAGGAAAAGTAAAATGAGAAAGATAAACAGGGGGAGTGAGATAGCTATGTATAGATAGATTCATTTCATAATGTAAGTGGCGATGGTCGAACATCTTAGGTGTTTGTTGCTATAATGTACATCATTCACAAGAGTGTTAAGAAATTGCACACACTTCTCAAGATTAGTGACGATTTTTTATTGACTGAATTCATAACAATTTCCTACTTTAGTAACCAATTAGATCAAAAATTGACTTCCCAGTATGACCGTAACAAAGGGCAGGAAGAATAAAAGAAGAAAAAAAGATAGAGATTGGAGAGTAAGAGCTAAATATGGATTTATTTAATGATGAACGCATGATGATTTGGCAATATCAATTGTTTGTTTTAAAAAATATACACCACTCACAAGAGTGTTAAGAAATTGCACCCACTTCTCAAGATGAGCGAAGATTTTCTTTTGTTATTTTCTGAGCTCATAAACATTTCCTACTTAAGTAGCCAATTAGATCAACAATTGACTTGACTTCCCAGTATGACCGTAACGAAGGAAAAGTAAAGTAAGAAAGATAAACAGGGGGAGTGAGAGAGCTACGTATATATGGATTCATTTCATAATGTGTGTGTGATGGTCAAACATCTGAGGTGTAGGTTGCCATAATGTACATCATTCACAAGAGTGTTAAGAAATTTCACCCACTTCTCAACATGAGTGAAGATTTATTATTGACTAGCCTCATCATAAACATTTCCTACTTTAACCAATAAGATCAATACATGACTTCCCAGTATGATCTTAAGAAAGGACAAATACAATAAGAAAGATAGAGATGGGAGTGTAAGAGCTATATATGGATTCATTTCATAATGGATGCGTGATGTTCAAACATATCAAGTGTTTCTGATCATAATGTACACCATTCAAAAGAGTGTTAAGAAAATGCAACCACTTCTCAACGTGTGAAGATTATTTCTCTTATTGACTGAGCTCATAAAAAGTTCCTTCTTTTGTAACAAATAAGATTAACAATTTACTTCCCTGTAAGATATTTAAAAAGGACAAGTAGAGAAAAAAAGATAGAGAGGGGGAGTGAAAGAGCTATATATGGAATCATTTCATGATGGACAGATGATGATTTAACATATCAAGAGTTTGATTTCAGAAATATATCACTCACAAGAGTAATTGGAAATTGCAACCACTTCTCTTTATAGATATTCCTATAGACCACAGACTTAATGTATTAAAATTGTTAGCAATCTTCTTTGTTAAACGCACAATGACAAACTATTAGTTCACCTGATATATCAAATAATCGTATAACGATCGAAGGAATGTGGATAACATGTAGTGGTTGGTGCTAGGTTGGTCAAACTTCAATGTTATGTCCAACCTAGCAACAGTAATGTCTGCAAGTAGCATTCTGATTATTGCACGTTCATTTCTTTTGACAGGTGAAAACACATTTCGCCTTGGACATGTTGGAGTAAACGGAAATAAATGTCCATACATTACGCAATGGGTCTATTGACAAACTTGGAAACTATATTTTGCTTTTTCATGTGTCAGTAAACAAAACATTTACTTACCTTGAGAACGGTACGGCGTAAAAAAGACCTTGATCATGCTAGCCTGATTACGATCTTAAGAGAAATACCAAATTTTTTTCATGGAAGACAGGGATGGTCAGTCGGTTTCGAGTATGGCTGGTCTGAAATANCTGAAAACTACATTAGATTAATTTACTAACTTTTCAGGCACATAAGGTCGAAACAGGCAAGGGAATTCGTAAAGGTTGGCAGAAATGGCAATTTTCAATGCTGCATATTGACATTTACGACACACATGCCTAGTAGTACACCACGCTTACGTTCGTTCCACCACGCATGAATAAGTAAAATGCTCCCCCAAATTAGCCCCGAGAGAGGATGCCCCTGTGCTTCTAAAAGCATCATCTGATAGGGATCACATCACAAGGTTATCCTCTGTCATTCTCCTGGAGCCGAACACATGTCAATGGGAACGTGCACGTGAATAGAATTGCTGATATGCGCAGGTAAAGGGGTTGGGCACAACATCATTATGGTGATAGTCCTTATTAAGTCCATGAAATATCACGTTAGTGTATCATAATTTTATTTGACAATGAAAACGGACGCATATAGTGGTCCTGCTTCTTGTATTTCAAACCCAGGGTCGCGGTTTTAAATCCGCTCTCTAAATACCTAGGATTGAAAATTCAATATCAAAGTTTGTAGTCAGTTACTACAGAGGATTGAAATTTTCAGTTTCATAGATTCAGATTTTGATCATATATCATTGAAAATTGAATTAGTCCATAAACACAGTCTAAGGGGGTGTTGCTCAAACGTTACAATTGATCGCAAGTTGCAGTTGATCGGAACACACCAATCAAAATCATTGTTTCATGCGCGTTTTGTTAAATGCGCACATCGTGCGCGAATGAAAGTGCGCGTTTTAATTTTCAAAGTTGCAGTTGAATTGCAGTTGATTTTTAGTAACACTCCATACGAGATTGACTTTCAATCGAAGGAATGAAGAGGGTAATTTTCGTCAGCAAAAAAAAAATTATCATAATTGTACTACACTCGACCAAAGTAAGGTATACGGGTTTTAAGAATGTTTATCGAGATGGGGGGGGGGGGTACATATTGGTTTAGTTTATTATTTCGTCTGTTTTCATGGATGAAGGGAGCCGAAGGATATATGGTTGCATAACGATAAGGAAATGCCGACATAGCAACAAGTAATGTATGCAAACTGGATGCCAAGTATTGTAGTCTTATTGTTATCGAACTGTCTATGGAATACCACGTAACTAGGTTTAATAAACGCACATAAATTTGAATATATAAGTAAACCCGCCTATTCAATGCTCCTTTGTAATGCTATTCAAATCGGAACCGGCATGTGATTGTTGCGTCCGCACAGTTCAATTGACAGCAAATGGAACTATTGTCCGTTGATCGACTTCATTTTTCTAAAATAGATTATATCGTGTTAAATTCATTGCTTAAAACTAAACATAATCATAGTTCATGGTTTGAATTTAAGATTATCCAGTTTGGCAACAGGTGGGATCAGCCTGGCCCTGTAGGTGTGACTGCACCATTACACGAGCTGTCAACCGAATCGAGAATGCATCAGGACAGTTGCTTTTAAGCATATATCCGGAGGTGTCTATTCGAAGTGATCAGTATAATGTTCAGTCATGCCCTTTCCCACTCTATTGTTTTTATTCTGATCGAGTATTGATGGTAGATAAACATCTCAGGCTCACCATATGCATCACCCTCTGAAGCTTAAAGGGAAAGACTAGTTTTGGGAGGAGGGCGCTTCAGATATTTAACTAGTTTGCGAGCTGCAGTAAAATTATTACCATAATGCATTTTTTCAATAGTAAATTAGAGCATGTTCATAGTTT
>BQKZ01004589.1:12803-24632 GCA_036244855.1 Temnopleurus reevesii | reverse complement strand
ACTCCAAGAATACCTCAAGTTACTCCAAGAATACCTAAAGTTACCCCAGGAATACATCAAGTTAATCCAAGAATACCTCAAGTTACCCCAAGAAAACATCAAGTTACTCCAGGAATACCTCCAGTTACCCCAAGAATACCTCAAGTTACCCCAAGAATGCCTCACGTTACTCCAAGAATACCTCAAGTTACCCCAAGAATATCTCAAGTTACCCCAAGACCTCAAGTTACCCCAAGAATACCTCTAGTTACTCCAAGAATGCCTCAAGTTACTCCAAGAATACCTCAAGTTACTCCAAGAATACCTCAAGTTATTCCAAGAATACCTCAAGTTACTCCAAGAATGCCTCAAGTTACTCCAAGAATATCTAAAGTTACCCCAAGAATACCTCAAATTACGCCAAGAATGCCTCAAGTTACTCCAAGAATACCCAAAGTTACTCCAAGAATACCTCAGGTTAGTCCAGCAATGCCTCAAGTTACTCAAAGATTACCTCAAGTTACTCCAAGAATAACTCAAGTTACTCCAAGAATACCTCAAGTTAGTCGAGGAATGCCTCAAGTTACTCCAAGAATTCCTCATGTTACGCCAAGAATATTTCAAGTTACTCCAAGAATATACCTCAAGTTACCCCAAGAATATATCAAGTTACCTCAAGAATACCTCCAGTTACCCCAAGAATACCTCAAGTTACTCCAAGAATGCCTCAAGTTACTCCAAGAATGCCTCAAGCTACTCCAAGAATACCTCAAAGTTACTCCAAGAAGACCTCAAGTTACTCCAAGAATACTTCAAGTTAGTCAAAGAGTGCCTCAAGTTACTCTAAGAATACCTTAAGTTACCCCAGGAATACCTCAAGTTAATACTCCAAGAATACCTCAAGTTACCCCAATAATATACCTCAAGTTACCCCAAGAATATCTCAAGTTACCCCAAGGATACCTCAAGTTACTCCAAGAATACCTCAAGTTACTCCAAGAATACCTCAAGTTACTCCAAGAATACCTAAAGTTACCCCAGGAATACATCAAGTTAATCCAAGAATACCTCAAGTTACCCCAAGAAAACATCAAGTTACCCCAAGAATATCTCAAGTTACCCCAAGACCTCAAGTTACCCCAAGAATACCTCTAGTTACTCCAAGAATGCCTCAAGTTAGTCCAGGAATGCCTCAAGTTACTCCAAGAATACTTCAGACTACCAACAGATTACCTCACCACAACACAGAAAGTACCTCACAGAACCCAATACGTACCTCCGGGAACCTCAGCATCACCAGCGGACAATTAATGCCGCAGTCTCTGAGGATATTGCAGGACTATTTTATAAAACTTCGTAATTCTATACTGCTGGATACCTTTAAACAAAGGTGGATCTAGGGGTGGCGCTATCAGGCGGCGAGGTTTCTAGGTATGTTGAGCAAATACAACATGAGGCAACTTAAAGTTTGCTTTAGAGCTAGCAAGCAAAACATATTAATAATTTATGAGCACAATCCTGAAGATCTGGTCTTTGAACAAGAATTAAGTATATTATTTTGTCACTTTGCATTTTGATATATATATATATATCCTGTGACTTTAATGGTGTTTTACGCTAATTGTTTGTCCTGATCACTACATGTGCCTATTATTCTTGAGAGCAATAGTTCAGAAACCGATCAATGCTTGACAATTTTATTTATCATCCAGACATCCAAAGAATCAGTGTTGGATCCAAGCGTCGCCTTCGGAGTGACGTCATCCAACGTCATCAACCAGATAATGTTCAATCACCGGGTCGACCACGGATCAGAGAGTGGGAATGATCTGGTGAATAATGTTAGAGAGCTAATGATCGCAGATGAGGGTGCAATGTTAACACTATTTCCGTTTCTTTGGCCGGTGTTGATATACACCAAGAAATGGAGAACGCTCTTTCAAGCCTGGAACAAGATTCAGACATTTTTCCATCAGGAAGTTGAGATCAGAACCAAACGCATTGAGGCATCCGATGGTACGTAGTATGACTTTCAAGAGATGCTTAGTGAAAAAGAATTAAAATGAACCCATTTCTCCATAGAAGTTGGACATGTTTTTTAACCAATATTGGACAGTATATTTCCCAGTTGTTGGGTATACTTTTGTCCACGTTTTTTTAATGCCATTTTAAGAGAGTAAGGCATAGACATAATCAATCCTTTTATGGACACCTGTATACTTTAGTTATTCTCTATTATTGATATACACAGCTAAAAGAAATAATCAGTAAAGTTGCAGAATTAGATGACAGAAGCGTCACCAGAAATTTGCTGTAAAATACAGACCGTGTTTAATTAATAATAATCATAGTCATACATGGTTGCATATAAACTAGCTTAAGGTGTTGAATCGTGTTAAATCGGGGCTCTATTTGATTGGGGCTTAGAGTGGACATACTGGCTAGGGTGCCTTTTATCACACTGTAGGCAAACGACATGGACCATGAATCTCAGGCTGTGGTCTTTGATGGTGTTTTCCAGTGGTCATTGAATTGATATCTTGCTACATTCAAGTTTGCTGTAATATTTCATATCATCACCCCCATTTTCATTGTTGTAAATAAATAACCAGGAGAACCGGATATCAATGACTTTCTGACCGCATACCTCGTCAACCGGCGAACAGAACCCGAGAGCTATACCTTGGAAGCACTGGACTTTGTATTACTTGATCTGTACTTAGCTGGGACGAGCACCACCGCCAACACACTCAGCTGGGCTGTTGCCTACCTAGTCACCTACCCTGAGATCCAGCAGAGAATACATGACGAGATTATGAATGTGAGTTGACTATTAGAATCGATTTTCATATTTCAATTCTCTTGCACATGATAAGGTGATATGCAAATGAATATATACCAGGGATCAATTAAGAGCAGAAACATACTTAATACATTGCTTATTTATCCTCTACGAACCACAACAGTAGGATGGTTAGGTAACTCACATTGCGCCACAAGGAAAGGGATCAAAAGGCATGCCCAACCAGAAGGTTTAGGATTCTAAATGCTGTAAATGGCTTTTTTTTTTTTTTTTTGCCTATTCTTGGGGTAATTTTGTTGGCCACTGATTTGCTACAGACTTCATGGTAAGTGACCTCCAGGAAAAGTTCTGCTGAGGGTATCGTTGCTCATGACTTATGCTTTAATCTAACAGGAGATCGGTGAGAAGGAAGTGTTATTATCGCATCGATCAGGATTGCCTTACACCCAAGCAGCACTAATGGAAATCCAACGTCTTGCAACTGTAGCGCCAGTTGTGCCTCGTGCTGCGTCCAAAGATGCCTCGCTGATGGGCCACAAAATACCCAAAGGAACCGCGCTAACCATCAGCATATGGTGAGAAACGTTCAGATATTCGCTCCATTTAGAGACGCGGAAAATCCATCGACAATATTAAAACATATGTTCCAGAAATAATAACAATACACTCAGGAACAGTAAACTCTAGTTATAAATATACTGCTCTATTATAATAATAATAATAATAATAATAATAATAATAATAATAATAATAATGATAATAATAATAATGATAATAGTAATGATATTAATAATAATAATGATAGGTAGCAATTCTATAGTGCTTAATGTAATCATTGGCGCTTTAAATAAAATTCCGGCGCTCATAACACCCTGGATTGACATCTTTTGACATCATTATGTAGTTGTATTTAGCACAAATTCAGATTTAAAGAACATATGATGACTTTTTTCCGAAACCTCAACACCATTTCAATGCTCCAGTTTTTTAAATCAGAAATGGGTCACGTACACGTAAAAATGTAATTTTTATGTTTTCACAAATCTAACGTTACTAGTAATTCTCAGAAATGTGTTCTAACATGTGCTTATTTTTTCCCCATAATTTATATACTCTTCCGCGATAGATATAATTGTCTTGGAAAATTATCTTTATCCCTACAAATTTCCCCTAACATTTCATATGCACTTCGTACGCAGGTCTCTACATTACGACCCAGATGTATGGAAGAATCCCAAAGAGTTCAAGCCTGATAGGTTCTTGCAGGAGGATGGAACACTGAAACAACATGAGAACTTCTTAC
Source organism: Temnopleurus reevesii (assembly GCA_036244855.1). NCBI lineage: Eukaryota > Metazoa > Echinodermata > Echinoidea > Temnopleuroida > Temnopleuridae > Temnopleurus > Temnopleurus reevesii. The sequence goes on along the minus strand of BQKZ01004589.1, from coordinate 20,547 downwards.
CCTTCTCCGCCGGTAAGTTTAGTTCGTATCCATTCATGGTTCACTGGAGTCCAGTTGAGGACTCTGTGTTCTAATAACAATCAAACTGCAAGCAGCACCTCAATTCCCACAAATGGCAAGACAGCGGAACTCCTTACCAGAACATATCACCTCAATTGAGGATACAATTTTTCTAGCGCTCTTAAGGAGCATTTACATCAAATATAAGCAACTCAGACTTCACAGTTCCATTCACCGCCGCTGTTCAGAGTATTTTATCCAGATCCTGCCTCAGATTAGACCAGCCTCAGTATATGCCCTCACCCTGACAACCCAGGGCCTACAATACTCAACCACAGATTCTCACATAACCCTCTGATCACACATACTCCTCTAAGTGCGCCTCCACACTGTGTGGAGCCACAATCAGGAGTATGTGTGATGTGATCAGAGGGGTTTGAGCGAATCTGTGGTTTAGTGGCCTTGGCCTTGCCAAGATCATCCTGCAGGGTACCGTAAATGGAGGCAGGAGGAGAGGGGGGGGGGGCAAAAAGCTGGAGATAGAAAGGAATGGAGAGCTGTGGTTAGGACATCCTCTGTTGCACCACGATGGATCCCAAATATAAGGGATAGGTTAGGTGAAGTGAGATGAGTTGGTTGAGTGTTGTAGCCCCTGAGTGGTCAGGGCAAGGATATCTGCAGAGGAAGGTCATTATTCATTGAAGTTCATGGAAATTGTATACGTATGAAACTGATTATAACTCTGGCAGGCATATCAAATTTCAAGGGATTTCATCAAGACATACCCTTGCTGTTGAGTGTTAACGGACATAGCAAAGCCTGACAGGCATCACTGAAATTAATATTTGCTCTCTTTTAATTTCTTTAGGTAAACGTATGTGCATGGGAGATGGGTTAGCAAAGATGGAGTTGTTTCTCTTCTTCACTATGATGGTTCAACAGATCAAGTTCTCTCTTCCACATGGACACGACCCAGTGTCACTGGATGGTCTTCTGGACCTGGCTCGTAAGCCCAAACCCTTCAAGGTCCAGGTTTCTACATGGGCTGACTAAAGCAGGATCTAGTCTTCAAGACTTGGTTCGTAAGCCCAAACCATTCAAGGTCCAGATCACGACATGGATAGACTATATCAGGGTCCAATATTGTAGACTCAGCTCACAGGCCCAAACCGTTTAAGAACCAGGGACCAGTAACATGAAAGAGATTGCAATCAATCACGCAAATATTTGATGAAAATCTCTTTGTTACGGGCCCTTAGTATGTACATGGAATCACTAACTCAAGATCCAACCCCCTTGGATGGTATTTTTATTAAGTCGCAGTCCAGTACCTTAGAAGGTCTAGGTCCCTAGGTCCAAAAAGTCACTGCCCAATACCCTGAGCTACTTACAAGTCCAAACCCTTCTAGGTCCATATTTCAACATGGAAATTGTCTCGATACTGTAAAGAAAGAGGAGTTTTGTCACCACGAAGCCTTTTGACTTTAGAATGAATAATATATGTCTGCTTAAAATTTACCCTGTTCAATGAGACATAAAACATTATCAATAAATGTGCCTTTTTGTAATATTGTTTCCACAATACCACTCCATGTATATATGTATATATATATATATATATGTGTGTGTGTATGTGTGTGTCTGTGTTTTACTATTAATGTATATTTTTATATTGTAAACAGGGTCTTTTCTTATTATTGATTGATGTGAGATAACAAAGCCTTAACTAACATTGTTTGATTATACAGATGCTAACATCCACCAGCACTCTGTCGTAATTTAATATATTATTATCATATCAAAATATTTAATCTTCCAAATAAAAATTATGATATCGATGCAGCTATCTCCAAAGATAATCTCTTCAATTGTAACATATTCTTATCTTTTCCTTCTATAATGTTTGTGATTTTCATGAAATTCAAAGGCAAATGAGCTGAACTGATGTGTATATAAATGTTTGTCACAATATAGAATATCAATATAAACAGTATATTTTATCATTCTATAAAAATTGTTATTGATGATTGAATCATAATTATATTTTTTAATCAAATGATTGTGAGTGCTATAAATCATGCATGAAATGTAACGTTCAAAAACATATCTATTTAAAAAAAAAACTTTCAAGTTGAGTTCAATGTGTAAGTTTGATTCTTTGCTGTGCACACTTAGTATAGTCAATACATGTACCATTGTTTCTCTTTTCATCTCTCTTGATCAGCGCACAGAGACAATTGTGTAATAAGTGCTTTATAAGTATAGTATATTATTATTATTATTATTACTATTATTATTATTATTATTATTATTATTAATATTATCATTATTATTAATAATATTATTATTATTATTATCATTATTATTACTGTTGTTGTAAACCATTTTTTCTGATAATTGCTTATTTTATTTCCAAATAATGTATTACATGTATTACAATGATATTATTGAATTAAGTGGAATATACTAAATTATCAATGCTCATAGTAGTAAAAATGATAGTAGTAGTCAAAGAAATAAGGCTTTCATCCAGATTTGATTTCACAACTACACATGATATGTAAAACCAATGATGGTGATGATGATGATGATGATGATGGTGGTGGTGGTGGTGATGATGATGGTGGTGGTGAGGATGATGGTAGTGGTGATGACGATGATGATGGTGGTGGTGGTGATGGTGGTGGTGATGATGATGATGATGATGGTGGTGGTGGTGGTGATGATGATGATAATGATGATGGTAGTGGTGGTGGTGGTGATGGTGACCAAGCTTGGTGGTGACGATGATGCTGATGAAAGTGATGATGATGATGATGATGATAATGATGATGATAATGAAAGTGATGATATTGATGATAATAATTATGCTGATAATGAAAATAATGATGATGATGATAATGAAAGTTATAATGATGATGGTGATGATGATGATGATAATGAGAGTCATGATGATGACAATGATGATAATGAAAGTTATGATGATGATGATGATGATGATGATGATGATGAATCCATTGTGTAGATTTCTCCATTCACTTGTTGCATCATCTGATCCTGTTCATATTGTCAAGCAAAATCCTGGAGCACAAGCATTTATAGAAATAATTTCCTCAGTCTGCCCAGTGCCCAATCACCTAATAACCTGGGTTGAGTGCAGCACACTTTGAAGAATTTCTTGCTAAAGGATTTTTCATGCAATGCCTGTGATTCCACCCCATGAACTGATTGTAAGATGCTAGTCTTCATTTTCCACCAGAAACAAACGAGAATGACACACATAGTCTTCAGCCAGTAGCATTTTATTACATCGGATTTAGAGCAAAATGTTCACATTTCTCAACTTGACAAAGCACAGCTTATAAAGCAGAATACAAACGAGTACACACCATGTAGGCAGGCAGCCAATAGCTGTACAAAACACACAAAACACGATATAAAGAATTTTCGAAAAGTTAAGTCGAACGCAATTTCAATGGTCCTTTGTAATGCTATTGAAATCGGTACCGGCTTGTCATTGTTGTGTACGCTGAGTTGAATACACGGTGTACGGATCTATTATCTGCGTTCGAGTTAACTTTTCGGAAATAGTTTATATCGTGTTATTTCACAGGGAATGTTATACGCTACAAGGGCAAATTTACTAAATCTTCCACCCCGGCCTCCCTTTGAGGCAGAAGAGAAGGAAAATAGAATAGTTTCAGGGTAAAAAGAAAACGAAAAGAAGAAGAAGAGGAAGAGAGAAAACTCGGAGATCACACTCTATCTGGACAACCTGGAAAATTAGTTCCACTTTTTCTCAGCCAATCAGGGAAAAGTTAAGGAATTTGATTTTAAGAATTCCTATAACCAGTGAAAACTCAATAAAGTTCGTTTTCAAATATGCCTTCATATATATGAACAAGATAACACAAGAGCAAGCTGATGATTTGTTAATATCGGACCAAATGAAACAAATTGAGGGTCACATCATATCCTTTTGAGATATAGCATTGAGAATTCATAAAAAATGACATTTTCGTTTTTCGCCATTTATGGATATCGAAAAATTACGGAGGCATTTTAAAATTTTACGGATCGAGGCACTAAGATGACAGACATATACGAAAAAATTTTCGCCGCAACAGCAGCACTTCTTTTGAATCTGGTTTTCGGTGTCACTTTATGGCCTCCGTAATTTGTCGATATCCACGAATGTCGAAAAACGAAAATGTCAACTTTTTATGAATTCTCAGTGCTATACCTTCAATTGAAAAAAGTTAACACATGTGGTCATATATTAACAAATCACCAGCTTGCCCAAGTACAGTTTTGGTAAAGATGAAAAAATGTGAACTTGGGGGATGTTTATCATGACATGTAATTCTCATACACATTTTGAGACCATAGCATATTCTTTTTACGAACTGATTCTTTTAAAAATTTGAATTTAACCGTTAAATCATATTTAGCGCCCTCTCTTGGTTATAACATTTATATACAAAGTTATTTCCGGGATTTGACAATAGAATGATATAGAAATATACACAACAATAAATTCTGAAATTTTCATTCAATTCTGAGCATGGGAAGTTGTTCTTTATCAAGAAGGAGAATATTGAAATAGTGTGGTGCTGCACCACGCTATTTCAATTTGCACATTTTAGGTTATAGCTTTTCCCAAACGCGTTCATTTTTCGCACAATCTTTTGTGCAATATGTTTATGATACTATATATCATTTCATATAGATTGAAGACAAAATCTGGTGATAAAAATATTCACTTTTACCAAACCTGTTTTTCGCCATTTATGGATATCGACAATTTACGGAGGCCCTAAAGTGACACCGAAAATGAGATTTATGAAAGACGGCAGCTGTTGCGGCGAAAAAATCTCATTTGTCTGTCACCTTATATTAGGGCCTCTGTAAAATTCTACAATTCCAATAAAAAAATTCCCCAAGGGTGCCCAAGTGGCACCCACCGGATTTGTGTTTAGTACCCCCCAGACTATCATATTCACCAATAAACCAGCGTTATCATTATTTGTCATGGTCCTGCTGGGATTCTATTTGACTAATGGGTGCGATCAAGCTCCCTCCACCGGTTAGAAAAATGGCTGAGAATGCACAAGAGTACATGCTATAAAAAATAATCAAACAATAACCTGTGATGAATAGTGGGGTGGATTAGCTGAGCAATTGTGCACTTTTTGATACAAGCACCAAATTTGGCACATGTGTGCATTAATGTATTTCAAACTTTTCCAGATATTGGGCCACTCAAAATTCAAGCCTTGATGGCGGCCATTTTGGATTTCACAATGGCCGCCATTTGAAAACTATTTTTGCGATTATTTTTCGTTTGTTGCTGCTGTTGACTCGAATTGAGTGTCTAAATATATATTTTAGAGGCAAGCAATCGAATAGTGACAATCTGCATTACATACTTTCAACCAATTAGCGGCCATATTAGATTTCAAAATGGCCGCCATGCGAAAAATCATATTTAAGATTTTATGGTTCTATAATGCTGCTATCAACTTGACTGTGGTGTCTAAATATGTTTTAGGAGACAAGGAATGTAATAGTAATAATATGCATTGAATATTTTAAACCGATCATCGGCCATATTGTATTTCAAAATGGCCGCCATTTCAAATATCCATTTTGCGATCATCTGTGAGGTAAATGCTGAGAATATAGACTATTTTCTATATGCTGCTTTTCACTCCACTCCAATTTTTGAATGCAGTGCTAGGAGGCAATGATTCAAGTAAAAAATTTGCATTTTTTTCTGTCTTTTTTTTTACCATCGGATCACCATATTTTATTTCAAAATAGCCTTCCTTAAAGGGGAACTCCACCGAGACATCGATGTGCTTTTAGTGAAGGGAAAAAATACAATGATGAAAATATACATTTAAGCAAAATCCGACAATCCATTCAACAGTTATGAATTTTCAAAGTTTTGATTACTACCGCTTATGGGCTCCTTAAATTGGCAACCTAAAGGCACAAAATGGCTGTCAACATGTAAAACCGCTCATGAACTTTGTATACGCAGAAATTTCGAATTTTCTTCTTTTTCTATACAATAGTAGACACAATTTTACTTTTCTGTTTGAATAGAATATGGACATCTTGATTCTGCCTGTATTTTGTAATGAATCCTCTTTTTTGTATTCATATATTTTATTGATTTCATGATTACATGTGAAAACAAATTATTACAACGAATGAATTAACAGAAAATAACTATACAGCAGCAGAAAAAATAAAAATAAGGAGAGAGAAAAAAATGCAGTTGTCCCCTCAAAGCCCCTTGATGAAAACAATCCGTATTATGTATATGTAAACAAGACACATTTCCCATAAATTTACCAGAGGTAAACAGTATAGAAGAGTGCTCAACATATCAATAACACTTTGAAATAAATCAAAAGTTGTCTTTCCATTTCTTGAAGTGAATATGAAGTTTCCCTTTTTTCTTTGCAACATAAAATTCTGTCTCTTTCTGAATCTTCATATGTTTCTTAAATGCTTCAAAATTTGGTCTAATATCCTTAAATTTACACAAAAAATGAAATACTTCATGGATAGAAATATGAAGGATAAAAATTTGTCTGATTGGAAGCCAAACATTTTCTTGAAATTGTCAAGAGTTATCCCTTTATGTTTCAAAGTAATCATTTTCAACAAATCATGCCACAAAGGGGTTACAAAATCACATTCACAAAACAGGTGAATGATGGTTTCAGGTACCAAGCCACAAAAACTGCAATTAGGCGAATCTTTTCTCTTTATCTTATACAAAAAAAGCATTTAAAGCAATTAAATTGTGAAAGACTTTAGAATAAAATGAGTGCAACCTTGTACTGACTGAACATTTAAAATTCATATTATGTATGGCATCCCAATTTAAATCTTGAGGAGCTGATAAACTACTTTCCCAGTATTCATTACGTTTAGTAGGGATACATGATCCTTGAATTACAAAATATGCATACTTAGGTATTTCCTTGTCTTCACAGTCTTATCAATAATCTTAACAACAACATCATCAATAACCTCATGAGATTTAGCAGGTTCTAACCAAGAACTTGGTACACTCTTTAACAAAAATGTATATTTCTTTCTATCTTTGCGCGATACATTGAAGTCAAGTATCAGTTCCTCAAATAATTTATTTCCTGGTAATGGAGGATTGAAGAGATCTGACACCTTACATATGTCATTTGCGTACCAATCACTATAATACAAATATTGTTTTGACTTAGACCGTATATTTTATTCTCTTTTTTTTCTTGTTGATTCTACATCCTGACAGTACACTAAAAGCATTTAAAGTTCTGAATAAGTTAAGAAAGGATTCTGTTGAGCCATCTAACTAACAAACTGTATCATCAGCTAATAAGGAAGTTTTGATTTCCAGGTTATCTACACAAAATCCTCTAATATCCTTATTCTAACGTATCGAAGATTTCAATTACTAATAAGAATAAGTAGGGCGAAATCGGGCATCCTTGAAAGATACCTCTTTGCATATTAATACGTTCTGTCATAAAACCATTATTCATTACATAACCAACTCTATTTGAATAAAGAACTTTCATCCATGCTATAAATGTTTCCCCAAAGTTGGAATGTTTTAACACTTGGAATAAGAAGTCATGTCTGACACTATCGAATGCTTTCTCTATATCAAGTAATACAATACAGCCTGGAACATCATTTTCTTCAGCATATTCAATAATATCTAGTA
>BQKZ01004588.1:5608-38768 GCA_036244855.1 Temnopleurus reevesii | reverse complement strand
TCTTAAGCATATAAACAAATGAAACCTCAAACATTGTAGTGGATTCATTCACAGAACATAATAAACTAGAATAACCTTATAAACAGATGGCAAATTTAGCTATTTACAGCACAAAAAATATGTCTGTTTTATGTACAAATAGATAACTATGACATTAAATTGTTACAGTGGTCATATAGACTATTTCAAATCAACATATCACTACTTTCAACACAATGATAGCACTTCCCTAAAGATAAAACTAGCTGAGTTCATTTGATCATGCAAACACAAGCCATATAATCATCATTCAAATATTACTGTAATGTCCATATATTATACTTCAAAATAGTATTCTAAGTATATCTTTTAAGTTATTAATTCTGATTTAGAAAATGTATGTGTCCACTTCTTCCCTTTACAAACCATTCAATATACATAAAACATAAAACATGAAACCCTTCTTTAAACGTTTTCATTATAATGGGTAATCAAGGTGTACTTGAAAGGATCGAGGAAAACATGTTTCAATTTTTACGATCCAGCTTCCATGCTTTAATATCTACATTGAAGGATGGAAAATTAAATAGAAGCAAGAATGATTCATACTACCGTATGGACTGAAGTGATTATGAACAAACAATTGTATTCTCAGCAGTAAAATATCAGGAACCAGTTTAATAAAACTTTGTGCCACAGAAAACTCAGCAAACTTTATGCCCCCAGATAACTCCGGCAAACTTTATATCACAGATAATTCTGGCAAACTTTATTTCAAAGTTTTTCCCTGTGTAAAAGTCTATGGCGAAATTGCTCCTTGCCAGAGATTTCTATTGCAAAACGTTTTATACAACTAGTCCCTGGTAGGAAAGCATGTGTGTCTAGGAAATTGTGTAAATTAAAAGTTACATTGGACAGCTACATTAGACAGTGACAAGAAAATTTCTCCCCTAAATTCAGAATAAACAGTGTAAACACACATATATGCATATCCTTTGATCCTCCTTAATGACCTTTTACCTCATCATCTTCATCACCTTCTATCTGGTATTACCCAAAGATAATTTTAAAAAAAAAGTTTGAGTTAAATTGATGAGCAAATAAAGAATAGAGTTCAAGTTGAACAAAAACTTTTAAAAAAATTGTAACAGACCTAACAACATCAGGGAAACTGAAAACTAGATCTCTGCCAGAGTTTTGTTAAGTCAAGAAAAAATATATGTGTCCGTTAATTTGATAAAATAATTTATAAGCTGTATGTGCCACAGAAGTCATTTTGCCCCCAAATCACAAAAACAATATTTACATAAGAAGCCATATCTGCTATCACAATACGATACAAACAACAATTCAACAGATGTTTTACAACTTGCTCAAATTCATTTCATAGTTTTGTCATCACTCATCCTTAATTGTATGATCAGCAGCATATCAAAGTCTTTACTCCTTTTAGTTTTTTAACCTTTCAGTTATCAGTCAATACAAATATGATATTAGAAGAAAAGGAATTAGCGCACACAGATGTTGGTTAGACTCCATTGACATTATTAGTTGTTTGATCACCAGATGATGCTTTATCATCAGAGTCTGGTGAGACTCTCGTGTGAGCTTTCTCTCTGTACTCTGTGATGATTACAGGCACATCATTCACCACAACCTGAGTAGATATCGCTGTACTCCTGTCAACATTTTTTAATCTCGGTCTGCAGATAAAAGGAAAAAGAGAAGAGGAATCAAGATGTTGCGGATTGTGAAAAAAGTGAAGAAAAAAAATTGGCCTGCAAATTCATTTGTTTTACATGAATACCCCCAAAAATATATAAAATTAAAAAAGACATGCATATGAAATGTATGGAATCAATAACGTTCTAGTTTAACCAAATAAACAAAAATAAGGAATGGTTCAATGTTTCAGAGCATATACATGTATTTAGATTTCCCTAAAAAAAAAAAAAAAACTTGAGTGAACTCTCTGTATCTGCTCACGAATGTGGATATTTTCATGAGAAAGTATTGCATGCTACTGAGCACTTTAAGTTAAACTAGGACTCATTTCTACTTCCTGAAGCACAGTGGAGGCCCCATCAAGTGTTTCCCACTCTTATATCAATTCCTTATCAAACCAAATCATACATTCACTATATGCATTTTGAGATGTTTTTTTTTTAAATATCATAGTTGCATAGATCCATAGACTATATCACCATGTTTATTAGTCAGTAAATAAAATGGCAAAATTGTTGATCTGGATAAAGTTTGTATCATTATTCCCAAAGCTTTTTTTCACCCAAAGATTCAGTGCTCAGAAAATGTCTGTAATTAAAATGGTTCAATAATTTGAATATGAGATAATTTTCATAAAGTTCATTGTTCTAGAGGTCCAGCAATCAAAAATAAAGCCGGACTCTTTAGTCTGAAAATCAAACAAGGTCTCCTAATCCGAAATATAAACAAAATTAGCAAAAAGAAACAAATTAATGTATGGATGGATGGATGGAATGGAGGAAATGTGAACTAATTAATTAGTGGGGAATTTTGTCTGAGTACTATTGTAAAAAAATACATTCCCAAAACACAAACGGTAAATTAATGTTCGGAGGAGTGACAACTTAAATTTCAAAATGGTACAATTAATATCTCGAACATGCTGGATCCATCTCCTGTACAGTAGTGATGAATGATGCATTAAGAAATGTATGCTCATTGCACATCAAATTCAGTTTGAACTTTTAAGATCCTGAAGAAAAAAATTGCCTAAAAGGACAGAGAAAAATATTTGCTGATAAACAAGATTTTTACAATTTCAGGTTTTTGATCCCTCAACATCATTTCTTTAAGATGAAGAAGAGGAAGCGGTTCCAGATGTTGATCTTGAACGCATTTGAGAGAGCAAAGAGATTTGAACATGTGCCAGATCATCTCGAGAGTCTGCAGTCTTTGCACTTCTCTTTTTCCCTCTCTAAATTCAGCATTACTTCACAACATTATCAATATGACAACTTATGATCCCAAAGTTTAGCTACTTCCTGTTAAGTCTGGATATTTTTGGCTCTCATCTTACCAATTATGCATGATTTGGTTATACCATCGAGGGGGCTTGTTTATATCAACTGGAGGCTACAAATGAATTAAAGAGAAACTTCACCTGAACATTGATGCACTCTCAGTGGATGAAGAAAAATACAATGACCGAACTGTAAAAATTTGAGCAAAATCCAACAATCCATTCAAAAGTTGTGAATTTTAAACGTTTTGATTTACTCAGGGCTCCTTAAATTGGCAACGTACAGGCAAGAAATGGCTGTCAACATGGACTCTTGGAGAACTATCCATTCACTTTGTACACAGAATTTCACATTTTCTTCTTTTTATAGAAAAGTAGACAATAAATTAATAAAATTAATTCCAAAATGCATGCAGAATCAAAATGACCATATTATACTTGAAGAGAAAAGTACAATTTTGTCTACTATTCCAGAAAAAGAAGAAAATGTAAAATTCTGTGTACAAAGTGGATGGAGTGTTCTCCATGTTGGCAGCCATTTTGTGCCTGAACGTTACCAATTTGAGGAGCCCTGAGGTATGTTAATCAAAATTTTGAAAATTCATAACTTTTGAATGGATTGTCGGATTTTGCTCAAATTTTCACAGATTGACCATTGTACTTTTCTTCATCCACCGAGAGTGCATTAATGTCCAGGTAAAGTTCCCATTTAAGTATCTAAAAGCGAATGGCTAAACAACTACACAATATACATGACCTGTGCAAATCAGTCATGACATATCTCAAGAATAATGACTTAAGGATACAATCGATGACTTTACATCTACCTCTTAGCAAATTACTCTGTATAACAGGGCTTGGGTATTTTCAAAAGTGGGGTATGGGTTTGGAATGATATGAGGATTTTAGGGTTCAGATTGAGGTCAACATTATGTTTCTCAAAGTATGAACAGGAGCAGAGGCCATGGGGTGGCATAATGACCATGATATATGAATCACAGTCCCCCTGTAACATAAAAAAAAAGAAAACAAAAATAACATACTCAGAAAACATGATCATACACAAAAAGTACTTTACGCAATGTTTCTTTTTTCTCTTTCTTTTTTTTCAGTATTGCAATTCATTTCCAATGTATATCACAATTTCAAATTAGATGACCGATGCAAGGAAACTAAATGAATTGACAAAAAAAAAAAAAATTACCTGTGTTTCCTTTGACCAAGACCTGCTTTTCTGAGATGTTTGGGTTGATGTAGTCCGGTGCCAGGGGCTATGAATTGCTGAGCTCTCTGTTGAGCGACTAGCTGTGCATTCAGACGTGGTTTACTGCAAGAATAAAAATGTAATATTATAACGAAAACATTCTGTACTCAACTAAGCTTTCATTTTATTGTGTGCCATAATGGAACCATCTGTTTTCAATTGAATTCAAGTTAAAGTGCTGGTCATTGATACCTTATTTGTTTTATTTATCATACTAACTGCATGCATCATAGGGCTTAGACTATGAAAGCATTATTACAGGTCAATTGTGATAAAATTGTGATTGCCAAATGATTTTCAGATGTACATGCAAAAATGGTTAAAACACCTGGCAGTGCTCTGAATGTGCATTTATAGATATATTCGGTATTTACATGAGAAATCATGTAAATATTAAACTAAAAAATATTAAATCTCTAAGACCCCGGTAAGACAGCAAGTCCGGGGCTAGCCTAGGCCAGTCCAGGGGTTAGCTCCAGGCCCGCTGTCTAACCACTCCAAAGGGACCTTACCCGACCTAAGCGAGTCCGTTCTCGGTCCATCTAGCTTGGTCTTGATGTGTAACCGGGTTTAGACCGATGGGCCCGCTATTTGCGGTCTTTTGTTGGCGTCAATGGATATGTTGAAAGATTTTCTATTGTGTTCGCGCCGTCGATTGTTTACATAAAAGCACCACAACTTTCTCACATTCAAAATGAGCATAGTCGAGATACGAAAGTGGTCTGGCCCGTTGGTCCCAGGAGCGGTTAGACAGCGAGACCGGGCTAGCCCGTAGCTGACCCTGGTCTAGCTGTGTAATCGGGCGAAACGGGCCAGCCCCTGGGCCGGCCCATCCCTGGTCTAGGCCAGTGATAGCCTTGCGCATGACTCTCGGGTAGAATAAATTCATATTGAACCAATATGTGCAGTTACAAATTTAAATCCGAATCAACAAAATAGTTTATTTGGCACATCTGGATACAGTGTGGTGCATATGTTAAATCTTTGCTAGATCATTTGACTACCATTTCATGGAGATGTTGATTGATAATGCAAGGGGCAATGAATAAGGCCAATATTAATGAGTAGTGGAGTTAAATACAGTGCAAACTGTCCAATATCCACACTTGATCCAGGGACCTGTAATAATTAAGGGACTACAGAAACGGAGGGAAGGTGTACGCTGCAGCATGCATTTTTTTGAAAACATGTGTTGTACTGATAAACTTACAGTTAATCCCTGAAAAAAAATCTACCATTTACCCGTTTTTATATAGGATCCTAAGGGAAAATAAGTACCAGTAGCTTTCCCTTCTGTGTTATAGACTTAAATGTAACACATGCACACAGCCATCCATGCCCCAACCTCCCCCAACTTTTAGCCCACTCACTTTCCAGATATTTCACATTCCCTTAGATTAAAAACCGGCTGTGAATATAATCAACCCTACACATGCCAATAAGTATGCTAAAATTAGGTTGATTCTCTGCCTTATACTAGAGAGGTGATATAAATGTGTTAACTACATTAAGAGCTATTTTATTTCTTTTTAATGGTGATGATGACCTTAATATATTTGATATCAATCAATAGTTATTGGTTGCTGTTCCTGTATTCTGCTCAGACTAACCCGGGAGGAAATGAGCGAGTTCCCTGCTAAGGGAAATTCAAATCCCTTCCAGGAAGCAGAGGTCTGGCTAACAACGCACACAAACCTGTATTGCCTTTCCTATGACCTTACCAAGTACATAGAGGGAGACATACAAATCTAGCCTCACAAGTGGTATTGAGTATTTTAAATCATGTCCTGGTAAATGCTAAATCTGTGTGATTGAATCATGTTGTTTATTCATACTTCAGTGTAGTACTTTAGTATGTATCTTATAAAAATATATATAACATAATGTATCAAACTACTTTGTTCATATAAAAAAGGAAAGGATGGACAGATGTTCAAAACCAACTAGAAAAAAGTGTGTGGTTGCCTTAAACCTGACACTGACACAAATGAAGAAAATTAACCTTTTCCCCCTTTTCACTTCAATAAAAATATCACAGTACAATAATTGATAACATTTACAATCTGACAAGTCATTTTCATATGCTCCCAGTTTGTTACCTCCCTCCATTAGGATTATTTTCAATATGATTCTTTTCTCTTCTTTTTGGAGGGGGTGAACCTAGTGAGATACTGGGAATATGAATGCACATTTTTGTAACTAGTAAGTTATTGTATAAATGTAAATTAGAATTATATGAGCATTTGTTTTAAGTTTTTATTTCTTTGACACTACTTTGAGAAATCTTTTATTTTTAATCTTTAGATTGGTAATAACTGATTTAACAACAGAATGAATGGAATATAAATGTAAATTCTAACCCAGATGACTTACCGAGTTGAGGTTCCCTTTCTGACATCACACATCTCACACTTGAAAGCCTCTGATTTGTTTCTATAGGTACACACACTGCAATCCCAGTAGTTGGCTTCTGGAGAGCGAGAGACCCTTTTCTGTCTCCTACATTAATAACAAAAAGAAGAAGAAATGGGGATTAAGATTTTACAAGTCCAATTTAATGAATTTCATACCACAGTTTAGGAGAAGTGAAGAGGGGGGGGGGGGGTCAGTTTGACCGCCCCCCCCCCTCGACAAATATCGTGATTGCTCCGCTGCGCCAAAAAAAATTCACCACGAGACTCGCTGACTTTTTTCTTTCAAGTCTGGCGCAACTTCTAAGACTGTTTTCGCGAAAAAATGGGCATATATTTATGTCGCCGCGCCACTTTTTGTACATGCATGTCAGACCAAAAATGGCTCAAAAAACATTTTTATGTACAAAGTCAATGTAAATTGTGATTACAGTCAGAATTCATAAAGATGTAAATATTTTCATTTTAATGGGCTGAATTCAATTTGTTTTAGCATAAATATTCTTCATAAATATTCTGCAACATATTTCATTGAAAAAATAATAGAAAACAAAAGGTCAACAAAAATAAAAATTACATAAGAAATCCCGCCCCCCCAAAAAAAAACATTCGAATTGAATTGTCATCCCGAATAGTGTCATGAGGAGTGGTATAAAGAATATTCACACCAAAAATGAGCACTCTAGGAGCATTATTGAGTGAAACAAAGCAGAAAGTGTAATTTCATGCATAACTTTGCATATTTAATTATTTGAAAATACAAGTTATGAATTTTTCACAAAATTTAGATTCTGCGGCTATCACGCGATCCACGGCCAAGATCTACAGGGGGGGGGGGGGGGGGGGGGGGGAGGGTCAAATTGACCTCCCTCCAGTATAAACTTGGTCTGAAATAGGCCACTTAAAATAGGGTTAAACCGATTGCTGTAGGGAGTACTACAGGGATCCTTATATAGCTATTCATCTAGATGTTGGACTACTCAATCTTCAAAGTCACATCAAATCCATCTGAAAATTTGCTTCTTGGGGTAGCTTCACGATTGGAAAGATCCAGCCAAGGCACTGCTTGATAAGACATGTATTGAAAGACTTGTTCATGTCTTAGTCTCCTCTCATCTTGACTATTGCTATTCCCTCCTTGCTGGCCTTGTTATTTCTCATATATTTCCCCCTCCACACATTCAGAATTCTGCAACTAGACTAAGAAACAGACCCATATTACCCATGTTCTCCACTTTAAAGTCTACCTCATGCAAGAGTCTAGAGCACAACGGTAACATGATTAATTCTTTCCTAGAACTGTGAATTTATGGAAAACCCTTTCTGACATCGTGGCAGCCACCTCCATCAATAATACAATATGGACTAGCCTTGAGGGAGACACAACATTTATGGCCCTGAGTAGAATTGTATTGCCCGAGTCGAAGACGAGGGCAATACGACTCTACTCAGTTTTATACTAATTATCTTTATGCAAATTGACATTGGCCATCAATGTTGGGCAAGACAAACGTTTGTTTGGGCGACCGCCTGATTTTAAAACTTGCTTGCCTGACCGGGCAACTGGTTAAAAAAAATCTTGTAGCACCCTGGCCTATGAAGGAAACCATTATGATAATTTTTTCACACACACCTTTTAGCCACAAAAGGTGAAGAAAGTTTGGAACTCCTCAAGATCGAGGAACCTAAATTACATGTACACTACTTGCAGTGCACCTTGATGTAAATATTACGTGCCTTTTAATACTTCGTTTACAGTTAATTCAGATACTAAGCATGCCAGGATATCTTTCTTGTAAAATTGATCTTGCCCGCATTGCTTAAACTGTGTAAAATAACTTCCGTAAAAGATAAATATCCCATCATGCTTTTTCATACGACCAACTGTAAAGGCTTGTATTGTCAGCGTAAACATTAGTTCGAAAGCTTAAAACTTACTTTTTTAATTAATTTTTTGTTCAACCCCAGCCAAGCAATTGATAAGATAAAAAAAAAAAAAACGGCCCCCAGAAGTGAGTCTGGAGCCTTCGGACTACATAGACAAAGACATCTGCAAGTGTGCTGACGGAATACAGATGCGGATACTGAAGTTAGCAACCTAAAATGATTTAGGCCCCTGTACATGGGTGACTTCAAGTATTTCCCATCGTTCATGTTGATTGCTGGTGTTGAATGTCGTCTGCTGAACCAAGGATCACAGTCTGTGTTGACAATTTACGTGCAATTTGCGACTTCAAGTTGTGTTGGTGTTGGTGTTGAAATCATGCATTTGTTTTCGACTCGCAGAACAGTAGCATTTTGCTATAACTTGTGACATGTCAGTGGTTAATTTAACTTTTAAATACAATTACAGTGAAACTTGAATATACAAACTAAATCATATACTTTATGATGGAAATTAAAATTTTCCTCCTGGATTTTAAAGAAGATTACACAAATTGTATGATCTAAAATAGATTTATTTGAGAATTTTGTATGGAAAATTATTTTATTGTCGAGCTTTTCGCGAGGCTTTGTGCAAACACGTATGACATAACTCCGGTGTTGTGGCTGGTGTTGGGCGATCGATAGAGTGATCGATAGAGCGATCGTATCGCTTCTGTAAACTGACCAATGGTGTTGAAGCTTGTTTTACAGGCCGTTTTGTTCTCTCAACACGGCAACACCAACATGCAACACCGAACATCGTACTTGAAGCTTGAAGTCACCCAAAAGTGAGACCATCGCCGCTGACTAAATGAATGCAAGTCTATGGAGAGGTGGACTATTTCACGAGAATGCCAAATTATCCTCAAAGCTTTTTGGCGCTAATGCACTTTGGTATCCAGCCAAACTTTAACCCTAATTCTAAGCCTAACCCTAATCCTATTCCTAATGCTAAACCTAACCCTAAATCTAACCCTAACCCTAAGCCTAACCATAAATCCTAACCCTAAACCCTATGGCTATACATATACTCTTACTTAGGCTGGATACCAAAGTGCATTAGCGCCAGCTTTTTAATTATCATTAGCCTATAAATCGCTTTAAAATGAAAAGTGGACAAAACATCAGCAGCCACAGTGGTAGCGGCAGTGACCTGTCCGCGCCGCCGAAGCTCTCCCGTGCACGAAATCCACACACCCTATATCATCAAAACTGCCCGTGTCGCGCCGGTATCCACGAATGCATGTATTAATCACACTTTTAAATATGAAATTTTCATATAAAATATAACTCTAATCGGTTGGAAAAGACAATCTGAAAAACATGAAATGTTATCCTACCCAACAGATGATCGCTTTCCCTCCATGGTTGCAATTTAAGGGCAAATTATACCCAAACAACTTGGTAGGAGTTCGACTTTTTGTGCTACCGACCTAGCCTCTGTACCAGACGCTAATAATTATAACCGCATTTTTCCTTATCAATATGATATGTCGGGGAGGAGAAGATGATTACCTCATTTTCGTGCATAAGATAAAATAAACAACAACAACATCCACTGATTTACAAAGCAGTGATACCCATGCAAAGGAATATTTATACAGGCGGCGTATATGGGACCGCAGCTCCCTCAAGCGTTTTCCATTAAAATCAAGAGGGTTTTCTTCGCTGCATCTGACTTTCCCGCTTTCTATAAGCAAAGTGAAGACCTTTATTCATTGCGATTTCTTTATACTTTTTGCTTTGCCAAAGCATCAGCTGTACTGTCCAAATTGAAGATTTATGGATCAATCCCAGTATTTACAAGTTGATTGCTGTACATGTATTCACTGAAAACGTCCCCTTCTTTAATGGCTGAATTAGCCCTTACAATTTTGTAGACATGGAATACATGGAATATTTGTTGGGCAACATTATACAGCACCATTCCCTATTACATTCAGATTGATGAAAAAACAACGTAGAGTGCAAAAGAGAAGGAAGTTATTAGGCAATATCAAAATATCTATGAAAATGGCATGAAATGCACCACTGTCGCTGTATGTGCCAATGTAAATCATTATATTGAATTTTATCTTTTTTTTAATCACTAAACGTTTATTTCGAAGCCTAATATTATATTTTCACAGCTTATCTTTACACACATCCGCACCATCTGACCATCAACCATTTAGGTGGTATTTGAAATCTGGAAGTTTAGATTCAACTTAAAACAATGCTATTCCTTTAAGAAATAAACGTTTCAGTGTTTCAAAATGCTGAAATCCCAAATAACACATCCACATGTCCCATTAGGTTTGCATAAAACAGCTTCTGACTCTTGGGTACCCTATAAAGTCATTTCCCCCCATACGTTTCTTGATTCTACAAATGCGACTTTCTGAAAGAGCAAAAGCTCTTTGAGATCAGCTTGCTCGCGAAGCTAGAGCAAGGCAAGCTTTGCGCCGTTTGGCGCAATGCGTGACGTAACAATTGAAATGGATACGCTGTGCGTGGCTTCCTTTGATACTGGCTTGCCATTGGCTCAAAGTTATGTAGCCAAGCCAACAAAGAGAGTTTCGTACGCTGTGAAAAATATACTAGTTACTCTCTCACAATTCTAGAAACAGGATCCAAACGGTGTCATTATAATGGGTCGTTACACAAGTAAGTACTCTGTTAGTGTTAGAATGTTCTTCGGGCGTGTAAAATCATTTTTTTTTTTTTTTAGGAAGAATGAAATGCAAATTACTAGTAATGATAGATAATGATTTAATCCGTATAAAACTGGAAATTTTTAATGACTTTTTATTCATTTTTATTTTGAAGACTAAAATAAATCTACAGATCAGCATATTCGCATATTAAAAGAACATGGAGTAAAATGAATTAAAAATCATTTCACGATGCCTACAATATAATGTATCCAGTTTATCCAAACTGTCAATCATGATTGACGGAACTTTCATAAAATTTGTAAACTACTGTATGTTTGTATTTGTGTCTGTTCATGTGTGCGCTTACTTATATTATGGTGTAGACATAGGACAGCACTATCTAACCAGTGCAATGAGGACCGTCGTAATCGAGAATTGTCCTGGAATATAACGTTCGAAACGTTCCACTGTACAATAGAAATGCATTCAAAGAAGGATATGATAGGGGTACGTCCACGGTTGGAAGTCCGCACTTTCCTTTCAGGAAGTTAGGTATGTGTCCCTAGTTTATAGACTATAATAAACTGGTTCTGATACACACGCGCACATGTACATACACACAAACAAACAAACAAACACACCCCCCAAAAATATACTAAAATACGTCCTCGATCTACTCCAAAACATATCCATGTTTATGCATAATGTGTCTTTTTTTCCCCCTTTTTTTACAGTATGGCCAATAAAGGAGAAATCAATACACAACTTTCCCCAACAGCTCAAACCGAAGGACAAGAAAATCTTTCTGAGGATCAAACAGTAAAAGACAGGAAATGTAAAGAGGTACATAAACGGACTTAAAGGGGAATCAACCTAAGACATTAATGTGCTGTCATTATATGAAGAAATATGAAATTATCGAACTTTGAAAATTTGAACAAAATCGGACAATCCATTCAAAAGTTTTCAAGGTTTCGATTTACACCCCTGCCTCATGGTCTTTTTAAATTGGCAACCTATATACATGCACAAAATGATTTACAGGTATGGATAACTCTCCATTCAATTGTAACTACACAGAATCTACCTGTTTTCCCAAGACAATGAGGATTTCTCCATATCACAGATTATGCCAAAGGTGCCAATACAAGGATGACCATCACATGTGGAAAAACGAAACTTTGAAAATTCCTAACATTTGAACCGATTATCTGATTATGCTTAACATTTCATAGTTCGAACATTCCCTTTTCCTTCACTGACAGTACAATAATGTCTGGATGAAGCTCCCCTTTAACTTTCCAGAGTACAAACAAATGTAGAGGTTAAACAATTTCTCATAAAAGAATGCTCACACATCATATTTTCTCCGTGAAGATCGACAGCATCTGCCTATAACTATCATATATTAAAACATGATGAGAATGAGTGATTCATTTCTTTGGCAACAAGTGGATTTTCTTCTTTTAAGTCGAAAAGCACAATAACAAAGACAAACTTGTGCATTTTCCCTTTTATTCTAGAGGGAACCCTTGCTCCCATTTTTGCTCTTCCCTTGGGTATATAAAATATTGATAATTTTGTATCAAAATATTGTTTGAACCGGAGGGGCAGTAAGGGGCTATGGTTGATAGCCTACATAATAAACATTTTTTATTTGGGGGGGGGGGGGATGCGAACATATTTTCTCATTCATATGACGAATGATATACAATCTAATATATATTAGGGATGCTATATAATTTAATGCATTTCATCATCTATTCCAAATCCAATCAGGTGATAGAGCAGCTTGAGCAAGTCCTCAAACTCCAGCCAGATATTTCATCATCAACAGCCATCGTCTCGAAGATAAAGCATTTAATTCACCAGAAGGATGAGATCATAAAAGACTTGAGCCAAAAAGGAAAGGTATGGTGCATAATATGCGTTAATACATTTTTCCAAAGTCATGGATTTTATGAGGGCCTGATATGATTTGTTTCTTTTTTATTTGGTCATTCATGTTTCATTTCTTAAACCCTTTTATCATCTCTATAAACTAATATTCATATGAACGCGTGTATAGTGTGTGTGTGTTGGGGGGGGGGGGGGAGCATAATTCACGAAGAGTGCATATAACCCATTATTGATGGTGACCTGAATTAGTTGTAACTGTATGTTTGGTTGAACTTTTTTCCAAGCAATATTTGTATATGAAATACTTTACAATGCATATATATTCCTATATATTTAAACTGCTCTCTCTCTCTCTCTCTCTCTCTCTCTTTTAATTTTTACGTAGGATCATATGAAATTGATGAATACTGTAAAAGATATCACACCTTTTCCAAGTGAATGCAATGTTGATACTATCATTTATCAGCTTCATGCAACATGGAGAAGACATGAAGCTTCACGGTTCCTCATGAAGAAGAAACTAGACGTAAGTAGTATTTTGTTTTACAACGTGCACTAAAATGAATGGTGCTTTCATAACTGTTTAGAAAATCACAACTTCGATGAAAAATTCCATCCACTTTTGTTTAGGATATTAAAGTTTTACAAATTCCTTTCAAATAAGTTATGACTTAATGTTGTTCCTATAAAATCTAATAACAATCTAATAATTCTTATTGGATACATATAACTTCGGTTTTTGATAAGTATCCTATTGTGATCATGATTTTATTCATCTATTTTTTCAAAACGGTTTAAGATTATAATATCTTTCGCGGCCAAATGGCCAAGTTGCAGATATCTATATAAGAATACATATAATGTAAAATGAATGATTGTACAGCGAAATTTAATTGCACATTCACAAATTGTAAGATATGCATTAAAAACTTGATTCGATATTTACAATTAAGAATGAGTATTTTGATTCATATTTTGATAACTTATATAGCAACCTTCCACATTTAGATGATGATCCTGCATGTCAACATCTTATATCTGTGTATTTTTGTTTCGTTTTTGCAGAGAATAAAGGAGAAACTTAGTTCTAAAGGATCTAGTGAAGACCAATGCAATCTCCTGAGCGAAAATGCGACCCTTCGAAAGCAATGTACTGAGATGAAGAAATGATTTGACCAACTCCTGCAAGAGTATAAACGAGTCAAGGGAGGTTCTTCAGGTCACCAGCAGGTAGGGAAATTTATTACTAGGGTATCGTATCAAGACGCCTAATGACTGAATTCCCCGTTTAGTCAAATATATCTCATGATAGGCCCGGACTTTCAGGAATCATAAATCGCATATTTACTTATTAGTATACCGGTATATACGATTTTTCCTTTAAAATGGTATATCATTCTGCCAATATCTATTTATTTATTTATTGTCTACCATCCATATTTTACTCCATCTTTTTCGTTTAGATTGTTCTCGAAGAAGGGACGAAGAAAGGTGCTGAATCTGGAGCAGATTTAACCGTCGCTAACAGACCATGTGGCGAGACAAGACCAAGGGTAAAATCAACTTCAAAGGTATAAACACCCGTTATTCTCATGTATTACATACAGTTCAATACTTAGTGTTTTGCTATATGCATTTCACGTGAGGTAGACTACAGATAACTTATATTTTCAAACCAATTGTTGCTCTCAATCTATTTTTATTTTATTTTTCCCATCTCCCTTTTAGAATGGAAACTGTACACACCTTGGAAATCAGAGCACAAATGCTGAAACGGAAGAGTGAGTGGTACAATTCTCGATTTAGCATTGAATTAACTACCGCACGGTATGTCGTGATTTGATGAAAAAGTAGTGCTTGAAGCGTACCAACCAACGCAACGTTAAACGTCTCCATGTTTATTCATAATTTACGAATTGTAACGGGGAGCCCCGCCGCTCGGGGGCCCTCCGTCAAAGAAACACACGCCACAAGTCCACACCAGACGAACGACTCGAATCCAAATTCAGTTTATGGTGAAATCATATCAATTGTCTTTATTGCCAAAGTCCGCAAAATCGACGAAAGTAAATTATCACAAAATAAGTACATCGAAATTAAGGCGTAATATCTTCGGGCTGGGCTGGCCCAACAAAACTGGAACGGAAAAAGGAGATGCTCAACGAAACCGGAACCGAAAAAGAGCCCCGAACGCTCGTTNCTTGGTTGGGGTACAAAATTGTACCTCACATTTAGGGTTCAAACTTGTACCCCATAGGGTTCACCCGGTGTTACATGGGATTGTACCCCTAGGGGTGCAAAGTTGTACCCTAATATCTAAGTGTGTATCAAGACGTCTAATGAATGGTTTTCCCCTTCGCAAAAAATAAAAAAAATTCATGATAAGCCCGCGCATTTTCAGGAATCATAAATCGCCCATTTACTCATCAGTATTCTTGTATAAGATTCTTCCTTTAAGATGGTTAATGATATTCTGTTAATAGATTTTTAAATGATATTTTGTTATTACCTACAATATTTTTCGTTTAGATTGTTCTCGAAGAAGGGACAAAGAAAGGTGCTGAGTCGGGAGCAGATTTAACCGTCGCTAACAGACCATGTGGCGAAACAAGATCAAGAGTAAAAGCAATTCCCAAGGTATACACCTCTTTCTTATTAGACATTATAGGTTGCTCGAATATTTTCAAATATAAACTTAAATTCTTTGCTCTTTTAAGAGTTATTGCTACATTTACTTTCATGTGTGGCTTAGTAATTGATGTAGCATCAGAAAATATGACACAAACCATTTTTCTCAACATATTCTGACATCATTCTTTCCGTCTGCTTTTTAGAATGGAAATGGTACACACCTTGGGAATCAGAGCACAAATGCTGAAACGGAAGAGTAAGTAGTATATTGACTATTTTACATTTAATTAACAATGGCATGAAAGATGACAAATAATGATTGAAGCCTATCAACCAACCCTACGTTAACAAACGCCTCCATGTTTATTCATAATCTACGAATTTACATGCATCAAAATTATAATGATAATTCCATAGCGAGTAGACAAACTCACATTGCGCCCCAGCTGCCCAGTGGCAATGCACTGTAGCTGAGCTTCCCGAATACAGGTGATAAAACATTCGAGCAATATCTTCTTCCCGTGTACACATGGGATTACCTTTCCACGTAATGTTTAACATTTTAAAATTTAGCGATCTCTTTATTTTTTTCAATTGTAAAATCTCTTGATCAATTAAAAAAAAATCAACAACCCTATACCCGTTCAACAGGTAAAAGAAAAACGCATTTGATCTGTAGAGTACTCAGGATCGACACCGAATCCATGACAGATGTTCCTGCAAAAATTGACACATTAGGCTTAATGTCAAACCTAATCCCAAACCTAACCCTAACCCTAAGCCTAATCTTGACATCATTTTGAATCATAAACCCTATCATAACCCTAACCCTAACCCTATACTCCTAGCCAGAAAAATGAACCGGAGCAACTGTCGGGCCACGTCGACACCATGGTGTTCCCTCTTTTTGTTCATACAAATGTAATTTTATAGAGAATCTCTGAAAATTGTAGAAATTTCTTTAAAATGGTTGCTTCTGAATAATTGTATACTTAGGAATTCGGACGAATCAGATCGGATAGCCAAAGAGGAGCAGGCATGCCTTCATTTTGAGAACGAGAGCAACAAGGATATGGTGGCTAGGTTACGTCAGACACTGTCAACGTAAGTACAACTTAGCATAACCGACGTCGTAATGATTGGGGGATGGGGGTCATCACCATGCAAGCAAATCCATAATCAGAAATATATATATTCATAGCTTCTGAATCTGTGTGTGTCTTTTGCATCTGTATGTTCAATAGAGTTCCACATATCTGGGATGGGTAAGGGTTCCGACAGCGACCCCATTTTCTTACACCGTTTAGGTTTAGGTGTGTTATAATCCAGGCACCAGGTCTGGCATGTCAAAAGTTTTTTTAATATAATAATAATAATAATAATATACTATACTTATAAAGCGTATATCACATACAATGTCTCTATGCGCTGATTAAAGAGAAAAAAGCAAAGAAGGGTTGTCTATTCCAAAGTTTTTTTTCTATCCCAAATTAAAAAAAAGTATCCTCATATTCCAAAAGGAAACAAGACTCTTTATTCCGAAGGGCCCATGAATTGATTGAAACAATAGTTAATTTACATGATTTACCGGGATTGAAATCATTTTAAAGCTTTTCTTGCATTCCTGCTTCTGGCATTATCGTGTGTAACAATTATGACCAATATGCTTTTTTTATGCATAATGAAGCCATTGTCGGATTTGCTCCATTTTACTCTGACAATGCTTTGATCATGCAGAATGCAGTCTAATATTTCAATATTTTGCCTCATTCAATTATGACAATGCAGATTCCATCAGAGCATCATAATCAGGAGTGGGACGTTGCAGGTATCTCCAGTGTCGAAGATCGACCAGGCTGTTCTTGCAATGTTCTCCAAGATTCCAGTGAAGAGACTCGACCCAGCAACACTTCAGCTTTGGAAGAACAAGGCTACAGATACAGGAGAGGAGGTGGTGATTGGGAAGGGTGCCTTTGGGAAAGTGACCCTGATGCGTTACATACCGACCAACATACCAGTGGCTGTCAAGATCCAGGAGAAGAAGAATCGTGGGATGATGGTGAGTGATGAGGAGATGAAGAATAAACTCATCTCAAGATCGATGAAGGAAGCCATCATGCATCACGTCATGTCAGACAATCCTTCATTCCCAGGCTTGCTCGGCGTCGTCGAGATCGAAGAGAATCTCGGCATCGTACTGGAGTTCGTCGGCGACAAACGGTTCACCATCATCCATCCTCTATGCGATGTACTTTTTGAAAGACGTCCTGGCTTGAGTCGTCTTGAATGGATCGACATCGCTCTCGATATCATTCAGGGTCTCGCATCCCTCCACGACAAGGGACTCCTGCACAATGATCTCAAGAAAAACAACATTCTCTTGCAACGAAGTGGTGAGCGATGGCGAGCGTATATCATCGATTTCGGACATGGGAGTACCATCACCATGCCCTTGAAGTTTCCTACATTTACGCTCGAGGAAGAACGAGAGTATCTCGAAGGTCTGCTCTATCACCATCTCGCTCCTGAGATCATAAAATATCAACAGCCGACATCGGTTTACACGGACATTTACTCTTTGGGTAAAGTGATTCTCGATATTGGAAGGGTATCAGGAGATCGAGATATAAGGTTATTAGCTGAGATGTGCACCAAAGAAAAACCCTATCGGCGACCAACCATGTCAAACATTGAGCTCTCTGTGATGCGATCTAAACAACGGGCACAGTAATAAATGAAGGAGTGTTATGTTGTCTCTACATATTACATTCATCTTTCACTTATTCTCGATGAGGAGAGACGCATGGAGCAAAGGGAAAACATATCTTGAGACATTTAATGTCAGAGCATTTATATCTTTCATAAAATAATGATCGAACAGTAAACCTGAAGATACAGATATCCATCAAAACATGACGTAGAACAAGATATTGAGTAACTTAATCTAAATTCTGCAGATTTTATGAATTATATGACAGTATTTCTTTAATAAAAAAAAAGTTGTTTTCTCGTGGTTTTTTTCTATTCAACTGCCTGTGTGTGTGTGTGTGTGTGTGTGTGTGTGTGTGTTTAGAATCACATAACATATGAATCATTATGAGCTCCAAACTGCTTGCAATGGTCACAAAAAGTTATGTAAATATTGAAGTAAAAGTCATACTCTCACATGAGAGAAAAGCATTGTTAAATGTGATTTCTGCTTCCTTTCCTTCCATGTTCTCCTTCAAACATATAAAACGGAAAGCCACGCCTTTTTATTTGTTGTTAATTTTCGAATAAAGCCATTACAACTAAGCCCCATAATTATAAATGATGTAATTGGCAAAATGTCAAAACAATTTTTTACTCATATTGCGCAATATAATTCTGAATATATATTACTGCATCCATTGTTTCACCCACTCCCTCGATGCGGAACACCAGCTCAATTTGAAATATTAAAGGGACAGTTTGCAGAATTGCAGCAATTTTGTCACCAGAGTAAATTCATAGTCACTTATAATGACTTGACCAAAATACTACGTCAGCCTACTATAAAGGACTAATTCAAAAGATTATCGGAATTAACCTTATCTTACACCGTTTTCTAACGTTTTATCAAAATGCATTGATTAAAAAATACGATTTAATTTCTTTTTTCTTTTAAGAAATGTGGCATCCTTATCTTTAGTACTCTAGAAATCAGGCCTTCTTAATTTTTCAGCTCTTGCGTGAACGATGGAAATAAACATAATTTAATTTAAAAAAAAAAGAAAGAAAAGAAGGTGCATGATGACAATGATTCAGTCCTGCAAATGATTGATCACTCACATATGACTATTCTATAAAACATCCTAATGATAAACACCAAGGTTCATTGGTTCCTTTAAGTGCACCAGCTCTGCTTGCCAATCACGCACGGATCATTTCAGAACGTTGGCATGTAGGTATGCCGGTGTTAGTCTAGATGTATCATCCCATTTTACTCCACAAATCGGTTTGTTTTTACTTTCAAACACAAAACATACTCACAACAACACCCTTCATGCATATTATTCTTTGTTACTCCTACCCTGCCTTTCAATATGCCCTGAAATCTTTTTATTTTTACCTCAGTTCAGACAGCTCAGATGTGTTTATTTCACTATATGACAATGAGTTCGACTAACAAGACTAGTCAATGAAGATCCAGTCAATGTTTATCAATATTAATAACCATAGTGTTATTGAACAATATTTTCTTCATGTGAGGCTTTTTTAAAATTCTCTTAGTTGTCAATGTGGTATAATGTTTCATATTGGAAAGAATCAACCGGCCGGGGAAATCCAAGGAGCTGGATTTCTGGCACTCTTCGGAGTGTGATATAGCTGGATTCTTATAAAGTCAGGACACTTCATCATCGATGGTCGTATACAAGAGCATCGGTACATGGACTGAGTAAACAGTAAGTAACAAATGGTAAAGTTCAAATCAGTTGTACTCGTATCTGTACCAAAGGCGATTATTGTGCTAAAGTATACATTGCATTGTATAAAATATGGATCAGCATTATTTGACTTATCAGAAGTATATTTATCATATATCGCTCTACGTATTATTTCATGAGATTTGATACCAATTCACCTACTAGACTAGTAGGTGAATTGGCATCAAATTTCATGAAATGATAATAAGTATACAATATTATTAAGTCTGTTTATCAGTCTGTATGCTTAACTTTGATCTGATCGTGAATTTTATTCAAATGAAAGTTGTAAATACAAACATAAATAAATTGAACGAACCATTCATTCAATTTGCAATCAAAGTGTCACAATAATCCCAGTACGATATGATCACCACAATATGAATAACGTTCTGTAAACAAATAAAACGTGAAAAAAGATCGCATACAACTATGCAGTTCAAAGTATTTCGTATTGTAGAGGTTGATACTGAGGTCATACTACAGAATCATTTTATTAGCTGCTTACTTCGAATTAACAGTGGAATGAAATTCAGCCCTGTTTGATTAATTTGATTTGGTCTGATTTTAATCCTTTGCAGAATCTGATATTATGGGAATGAACTCGAAAGGAAGACATGTCTAGGAAGAGGCTAATCATCAATGTCGCAAATGAAGCTTTCCGGATCGGAACTTTCAGTAAAACAAACGTTTTCGTCAACTTACAAAGTGCAATGTAGACTGTGTACATATCGTGATTATGAAAATTTTCCTGAGACTCGAACTCAAACTTTTCTCTTCTAATTCTAACCATGGAAGAGCTGTGTCGAATCATTACTAAAGAATTGCGTTGTCCATCGTGTCAGAAAGAACTTAACGAGCCCAAGGTGTTAGCATGCTCTCATACCTTGTGCCTCCGGTGCGTACAACGGCTGACAATTCCAGAAGCCGGGGTGTCCTCACAAATTAGATGTCCTGTATGCAGTGCAGGAACTGTTCTCCCATCTGGTGGAGCGGCATGCATCCCAACGAATGCAGCAATGGTGTCTGTGATAGCGGCTCTACATGGATTTAAAGTGAAACATGGTCTTGAAGAAAAAGTTGCCTTGTGGACATTTTCAACAAAAGAGGTCGATCTTCCTTCGAGAGATTGTGCGAATTGCTTGTCAATAACTCATGACAACCGAATAGGTCTTGTGGATCGGTTTGGAGGCATCCATTTGTATTCCCCAAATGGAGCCAGAGAGACCATACTACCTTACGAGGAGAAAATGCAGGATGTGGTGTTCTTCAAGAATGGTCGGTTTGCTGTTCTGTTCAATGACAACACCGTGCGTCTTTACAACGCTTTGAGCAAACTCCTTAATGTTACGTTTGGGACGTGTAGTATTGAAGATGGTGGATGCAGTGTGCTTACTGGAGACCCTACACATGGCCATGTTTATGTAGGATACAGAGGTATGAAAAATAACATGATCCAAACATTCACACAGGATGGAAAACTAGTAGGAAGGGTACCCTGCAATGGATTCAAAGCCAGGAAAATACTGGCAGTGTCTCTGCAAGATTTTTTGATGGTTGATGTCTGCTTTAGTGATGGAGAAGTTCAGTCATCCAGAGTTCATCTAATAGATAGATCTGGGAATGAAACTTGGTCGACAAAGAGAGAGGGTGCCCAAGCACAGTTAGCCCTGGGACGGGATGATACGGTCTTAATCTCCTGGATAAGATTCATCAAGCCTGATATTGGTCTCCTTACGGTTCTAAAGTACTCCAAGGATATGGAAGACATGGAAACACTGATTTCAGATTGTGAGATCACAACTTCTACCAATCCGTCGTATCACCTACAGCAGTTCTCATCTGGGGAACTGGCATTTTGCACAGCAGATAAACTGTATATATTTACAAGAATGTCTGAGGTAGAGTGATGAAATCATACGGGAAATTGAAGGGATTATTTCAATTTTTTAATCTTCACATTATTTCAAGCCTGCAATTAGCGGCGTTTGGAATTGCCAGTAATAGGTATGCCACCACTTTTATCATTGCTGCGATCGCAAAGAATGGGCCCCATCAATCATCAATTTTGCACATTTTTTGGCAAAATGTTTTTTTTTTTTAAAAAAATAACAAATCGCAAAAGATACTGCAAAATAACACAGGTAATGATTATGTGGATGACCACATAGTATGTAATGTTGGATAACATCATACCCAAACTACTGGACTTGTTATTAAATATTTATTAGAACGTCCTAAATACTGTCAGGTTTCACATAGCACTTGTGCATGTCGAAGCTTTGTCAAAATAATCCATAGTATAATTTGTAGTTTTTATTATAAATTTTGCAGTGTTTAACTTTGACTAATTTTGATACACATCATAGTGTTAAAAATTAACGCCGTATCTATTTTATTCAGTATCTATAACTTCATGCTCATATAAATATCTTCTCAAATGAAGTTAGGTCAACCATAAGTCAGATATTTTACACTCTTAAAGGAAGTAGCCTAAGAAGTATATACAGATGCCCACTCTGGGATTCGAACCCACGATCTTTTCATTACGATACTCGGCCCCACCATTTGAGCCCCAAGCCAAGTTGAAAAAAAAAATTGTCTTTTTTATCGCATACAATGTTATAAGCAAAGCAGCTATTCACTGCGTTGAAATTACTTTTTCTTTATTTGTTTTAATTAGTCAAAATCTTCCATTAACAATATTTACTTGAAAATACTATATCACTTTTTTAGTGTGTAATGCTTAATACTAGTGCTAAATTGGTAAATGGTAGTGATTTTTAAGAGTGTAAATGATAGGCCTACAAACAAATGCAACACCGAGAGCACCGTTTAAGGTGCAATGTTGCACCCTTTTCCTCATATTATGGTGAAATATTTTGTAAAATCTTGAAAATCGAGGACGAGCAATGTTGCATTTTTCTGAAAAATGCATTATTGTACTAAAAATGGTGCTCCCATTTGCAAAGTGCAATATTGCAGTGGAGTTGTCGGTAAATCAAGTTCCTATGTTCATATCATAAATTTACACATATTGGTGAAATATGCCATTCACTTTGTTCATGAGGTTTTTTTTTAATTTTCCTCCTTTCTGTGCGATCTTTTAATTTAATAAGATATGGCAAATGATCATTCAATTTCTTAATTTACTTTCTAATTGTTTCTTACTGTGTGATTGAATGAGCGTTATTTTCTTTTATTGATCTTTGGTACCAATGCTTGATTTTGAATCATTTGTACCGCTCATTTACAGTTTTTCGATATAGGTGCACGTGCTTGCTCAATTAAAGCTTTGCACCATTGGTCAATTCAAAGTATGAGGCTTACTGCTTAGAAACATTAGGTGGATGCATAAAGTAACTTAGGGGCCGTGGCGTGGCCCCCATTTCTCGCCCCTCTACTTTTGATGATAGTGAATATTTTTTTCCTTGTTAAGTAATTAGCGACAAGGTCGACCCCCCCCCCCCCCTTGGGAGTAAGGGCATTATCGAGCAATCGACGACCCCTTTCATTTGGGAAGCCACTCCGTTCAGTAGTAACTTTTCACCTTCTTTGGATCTCTTGGTATCCCACACATCTTTTATTTGATGATTAAACATGCAGTGAACCATTTTATACTGGTAGCTATTTGATTTCTAGATTACACCTTCCCCACATCAGGTTCCACAAATAAATAAAATCGAGCTGTTTATACTTTGGACTTTGCGTACTTTGCATGACCAGATGCTTGAATGAAATGGCTTGATTTCATAGTATTTTTAAAGTATTGTTCTATTTTCACCCCTATTATAAGAAGATGAACAGTAAATTTGCTAATGTCATATATCCGAAATGGCAATAAAAGAACGACACTGACTCATTTGCTATGTTTCGTTTCCGCGGATGAGAATTAAACTGTAAGTGTAGCAGTTTTATTTGGATGGGATGTATGGTATGTATATAAAGGGCTGTCAGTCAACCGACAGACAATGCAGGTAAAATCAATTAAGCTATCTTGTAATTAACAACCTCCTTTCAATAGCAATTAGGTGAAGCTCCATCTCAACGAATAGTTTGGTTCAGACTAAAAAAGAAGCACGAGTGGTCACTGTATATGCGATAAGTGAAATAATATTCATTATGACAGGGGGGGGGGGCAATATGATAGGACTTTTAATAACGTCATGACACAATTAAGACCTCTTCAAAGAATTAAGTTTGTCATGATCCAATAGCCATTTACGTCACAATGAAAGTGTGAACATCACGATACCTTCTGTAACTTGGTTACGATTCTTGATATCATTNAGTAAGGGCATTATCGAGCAATCGACGACCCCTTTCATTTGGGAAGCCACTCCGTTCAGTAGTAACTTTTCACCTTCTTTGGATCTCTTGGTATCCCACACATCTTTTATTTGATGATTAAACATGCAGTGAACCATTTTATACTGGTAGCTATTTGATTTCTAGATTACACCTTCCCCACATCAGGTTCCACAAATAAATAAAATCGAGCTGTTTATACTTTGGACTTTGCGTACTTTGCATGACCAGATGCTTGAATGAAATGGCTTGATTTCATAGTATTTTTAAAGTATTGTTCTATTTTCACCCCTATTATAAGAAGATGAACAGTAAATTTGCTAATGTCATATATCCGAAATGGCAATAAAAGAACGACACTGACTCATTTGCTATGTTTCGTTTCCGCGGATGAGAATTAAACTGTAAGTGTAGCAGTTTTATTTGGATGGGATGTATGGTATGTATATAAAGGGCTGTCAGTCAACCGACAGACAATGCAGGTAAAATCAATTAAGCTATCTTGTAATTAACAACCTCCTTTCAATAGCAATTAGGTGAAGCTCCATCTCAACGAATAGTTTGGTTCAGACTAAAAAAGAAGCACGAGTGGTCACTGTATATGCGATAAGTGAAATAATATTCATTATGACAGGGGGGGGGGGCAATATGATAGGACTTTTAATAACGTCATGACACAATTAAGACCTCTTCAAAGAATTAAGTTTGTCATGATCCAATAGCCATTTACGTCACAATGAAAGTGTGAACATCACGATACCTTCTGTAACTTGGTTACGATTCTTGATATCATTACAAAAGAGCAGTGAAATGGTGATAGAAATACATTTTTTTTTTTTTTAGAAAACATTATTTTACTCGAGTATACTCTTTTATAATAAAATGATCGTGGACAGATGGGTATTTTGATAAATGTTGGTTGACATTTCCTTTGGTCGTTGAAGTGGAGAAGTGTTTCCTGCCAGGAATAGCGAAACTGTGAATGATGTCTGTGTATGGGTATGTGTAATTATGTGTGTATGCGTGTATATAGAGTGTGTGCATGTTTTTTTTTTTAGTGTATACCGGTAAGTGTGGAAGAGAGAGAGAGAGAGAGAGAGAGAGAGAGAGAGAGAGAGATAGTAGAAGAGAGATACTACGTGATAGTATTGCTCCAAACAGAAACAACAACATCAACATTATCCTTATAAAGAATAATGACAAACAACGACGAGGTTGAAACCCCCACCACCAACAATACCAACAACGACAACAACAATAAAAACAGCAACAACAGCAACTACAACTGCCGAAGCAAGAACAACAATAAAATAAGCACTATAATTTTGATTTGGAAATTCGAATATCACGGGGATGAGTTTCCGAGTTCGACTCCCAGGCATAAATAAAGATTGGAAGGGATTTGAATCCTTTTGTAATCGACATCTTGGTATCTAATGATCACCATGGACGCAAATGGTTTGACTTTCCCTCGGCATTCGCGATGATCAGTGATGATGTTTGCAGAAGGCTTTTATTTGTTCAGTTTCAGTCTGTTCTCTTTTGTCCATCTCACTCTCTATTCATTACCCCCCTCATGAGGGTTATGTACACAAATCAAAACAAGCTACTTTCTTTGAGCTGTCATTAGACACAGGTGGATTGGCACCAATGATAAAACATCTTGAAAGTACTTTCTAGACACCGTCCACAGCATCTCCCTTCACATTCGATCATGTTGCTGCAATGTTCTTTGAGAGATCAATCATAATGCCTTGATGAGTTTTACAGGAGCAAGCACGCAGTTAGTTATTTGTGACTATTATACGTTGATTACCGTGGAACGAGAAATGAGCAGATGCCTATTTGAAAATCTCATCATCACAATCTGACTGCATCATGACAAGATTTTTCTAAAGATACCTTTCAGTACAATTTAATGAACAAACTTTAGAATTTGATGGACGGAAGAATAAAAAATGTAAATTGTGCTTAGTATAGTGCCGGCTCTTATGTTGACGATAACGAATTAACTACACCATAACAAATGCAAAATTGATAGGAGAGACAACATTTCATTTGCATTTGCGGGAGGAGATATTGTACCCATAACCCTAACAATGTCTGAGAAGGGTAAAGTAGCATCTACAGCCATGCCTGCACCCGGGACCGCTGCGGGGAGCGAAGATGCTTTCTTGACTGAACCAGCATCTCGTCCATCAACAGCCTTCGAACCGTCCTATCGGATGGATCCTGCGAGGAAGTTCCGAACCTTAGCCATCGAACAGACCACAGAGGACATCCTGGAGAGACGCTTGGCTGACGAACACTATGACCCGAAGCAGTGCCGTATCCTGTCTCGTGACATCGCTGCTGACATCATGGAAGACCTGAAAACCAGGATGTTCCCTCGATACAAGTTTGTCGTCGTCGTCAACATCGGGAGTAAGAAAGAGAAGCCGGGAGTTCAGCTTGGGAGTCGATGTCTATGGAATGATAGCACGGATTCAATGGCTACTATTCACTATAGCAACGGATCACTCTTTGCTGTTGTTATGGTCTATGGATTATATCAAGAATAAACCAAGAAATAAAAGCTTCAAATAGATCTTTCTGCAAAGAGATGAATTCTGATTATGGAATGATGTTACAGATTTTTCTGAAATCGCGTATTGACAAAATTGTGATATTAATTCAAATACTTCCATTTCGTCTTTAAGGTATTGCAACGTTAAGGACCTAAAGTTGGAACTCGCTTATCAGTGAATATCTGGATAAATAATACAAACATAGCTTTGGAAGATTAAAATCCGAATAAAGATTCAACGTTATCATT
This sequence comes from Temnopleurus reevesii, assembly GCA_036244855.1. Classification (NCBI taxonomy): domain Eukaryota; kingdom Metazoa; phylum Echinodermata; class Echinoidea; order Temnopleuroida; family Temnopleuridae; genus Temnopleurus; species Temnopleurus reevesii. Next base: position 11,450 of record BQKZ01004588.1, on the reverse strand, counting down.
TTTTTTTTTGTCAAAAAGTAAATCACTGCGTAAACTTAAACTCTTAAAACAAATGGGTAAAATTTTACCCAACACTGGGCAACACACTATCAATTCAACTTTTCAGTTTCAGTGAAAATTTATCCAATCCACGGTAGTTCGCTCATATTGTTTGAAATATGCTCTAGTCGGTGAAAAACATATACACATGTATAGCCAAAAAGTTTATGTGAACAGCATGTTGTTAACCTTTTCAAGAGATTTACTTTTCGGTTGTGTTATTTGTGTTCTTTTGCAGTGATTTTTTAATTGCATGCTTGTTTTATGTCAGATATAATGGATTAGTCACTAATTCAGAGAGTAAGAATTCAGTGAAACGTGATTTGACTGGTGACATTTTTGGTCGAATATGCTATACCAAAATTCCCAACATGCAAATTATCAGCCTCTTTGCACAATTTGGAATACGGATTGTGTTTGAATTACGCTTGCATTGCCCAAAATTACTTCAATAACTGTAAATAGTGATTGATATATGCATATTAGTGTCATTGAAATTAAATTGATTATGAGATCTTTATTAAGCCCTGAAGATAAAGAATCTTTTTCTCACACTTGTCAACGCTTCCCTCATTACACTGTTAAATATTCATGATGTGTTTGTTATGCTATTTGCAATGAATTTTATTGAAGCATGGTCATGGAATAAAAATTGTGAAATGTCTTAAGCGAGAAAGTAACGACGAGACAAGGTGATGAACCCACATCGTGTTAAATGCAAGCAGAACGATTTGCGCTGTGCATGGGCATATCAGTCGAAAAAAAAATATCTGAGCAATCTTGTAGACTTTTACAGAAGCTCAAGATCTTTATGTGTTTCACATTCTTGCGAAGACAAAATTCAACTCGGAAATGGTATTAACTGGGGCTCAACTCTAACCCGAAGAAATTTGGTTGATTCTCAATTGTGTTAATATTCTGAATCAAATTAACTGATTCTGTCTGAGAAGGATCAAGAGTTGACTCCCAGCCGATTCTGAGCATGCACAGTCGAGTCGACAACGCTAAATTATTGTTGGATAAAAATCTTTTATAGACATGACCGACGATTCCCCTCAGTAATATTTTGAATAATCTGCGTTGAAGTCTAAATTTTTCACAAGAACAAAGTTGAAGATTAAAGATTTATGACAAATGACTTGATTCCCAGCTCTGACGTGTCTTATTTTTTATTTGCTAATATGGTTCTTTAGTTACTAATGAATGTCGAAAGTTTAGATTTTTTCTTCAAAAAGATCGTTATTATGGAAAAGATGGGATGTGGACCCGCGCTAACATTTAGTGGTTGTCCTCCATGTTTCCTATAGGTGATTGATAATGTTATATCGCCAAACTCTATCCAAAAGTGACATGTGGCAGGTACTTGTAGAATGGCACAATTTGTCCGTGTATTCACGAAGTGACAGAGCGCCAAAGGGTATTGTTGCATGAAGATAAAGAAATCCCGACACAGCGCCAATTCAACGGGCATCCTATCGAATAACGCGTTAATTATTATAGAAGGATACGTTTCAATGGATTAGTAACTCATTTCTTGTAACAATACCCTCTGGCCCCCGTCACTTCGTGAAAACACGGACGAATTTAATGTTAAACATTACCAACTCGGATGTCGAAAAACTGCACAAGTTAGATTTTATGGGGAATGTTAATTGTCAATAGCGAAATTAACAAAAAAAAGTGATTTCTAAAGAATATTTACACGGTATAAATGTCAGTTTTTGTAATATGATTTTTTTTTCTGGTTACAAAAAATGATGACCAGGATGAGATTCGAACCCTCGCACGTAGGTCACACTTGTGTACTATAGCGGTGGATCGTGTTAACCGCTCGTCTCCCGTAAAAATAATACCATGCGTAAAATCTGAATCATCTTTACAGCACTCTATATTTTGATAAAATATTCTTCTTTCCTTCCTAGTACTCCTGAAACAAGCAACAAATACCGGTACAACAAAACACTCCTCCATAGAAAAAGCGAATGATGTTAACTTTATTTCTTTACACACAAAGTTTGTTCTTGAAAACCCGAAAGCTTGCCCGAGGCTGAGCTTGCCGAATATAGAAACATGTAATGAGTGCAAACTAGATTCCAAGAAGTTTAATAATAATTGGCATTGGAAAGGAATCTGCAGAAATTCGATTAGTTAACCGATTGTTACCTTAAATGTCATATTTAAGGAGGAAGAGAATTGAAAATATATTGTTAAATGTATCTCAATATCAAAATGATCCCTCAATTTTCATCATATCTCCATGTTATGAAACAATGCCTTGATTTTTTTTGCACACCGGAGATGACAAAATAAAGGGCCAAATCCCCGTTATTCTCTAACCCCACTAGCAAAGTACAGTGTAATTATATAGGTAAATTTAGACATTACTTATTTTATTGTTCCGAATGGTACTGGTTTTCAAAACGATGTATAGCAAATTCACAATGAAATGAATCTATATTAATCATTCTGATACATTTTTAATCCTAAAATGGTTCCATACCGTATTGCCCCCTCTCCTCCATATGCCCTCATACACCACAAGTCAGAAACTGATTGATAATATATCATGTGTTCTTCAGGATTAAAATGTAGACAGTGATGAATCTGTTCTTCATTTTGATACCAGCAATTTTATGTATCTTCTTTGTGCATACGTATTTCCTGATTATTTGGCTGAGGAACCTTACACAGAGTTGTAATATAGCATGGTGAACATTCTGTTTGGGGTTAACATTTTACCATTAATCTGATTTTGGACACTATCGGTTTGTGTTTTTGTCATAAGAAGTGTCATATTATCATACTATCTCATCAGATGTACAGATGACAAAGGAACATTTTGTATGTATAATCATGTTGGAGTCTCACGACCATGACGACTGTCGTTGAGAAACAAGATTATTCTTTAATCAACCGCCGACGATCTTCCATCGACTAAAATCGTTGCCATGCACGACACGACAAAACTTTAAATGAGCGAGCTATAACTGTGTAGAAAAGGAAAGAAGACTTTACCGATGGAAAAGGATATTTTCAGATCATATAACAATGTCAGATTTAACAGACGATGAAATAAAAGAAACATGGTGGAGCAGAACGTTTTTACATGGATCGTAAGTAAAAAGGGAAAACATTTGTTTGTATTGAATTATCAATTATTCCAAATACTTTCTAGTATGACGAAGGGAAATAGTGAGAAAATACAAACGATCACAAAAGGATTCATGAGTGATATTCTGATTCATTTCCAGATAGTACACCTGGGAGGTATTTCACCAAGATAAGAAAGACGTTACGCACGACTTTACGTTCGACTGGTATCCCTTCTTGTGCGTAATAATTCATAATAGTGCGCGCATTCAGCGCAAGAATTGTTACCAATCGAACGTAAAGTTGTGCGTAACTTTAAGAACGACTTGGTGAAACACTTCCCTGGGGCTTGTTACATGAACGATGCAATTATGTTAGGCGTAAGTCTACGGCAAAATGTTCACTAAAGACATACGATTAATTTTGAAATTGATAATACCGTATATCTTTATGTCACAGTCACCAGTAATGGTAAACATTTAGAATGGCTTCAGCAAGGGAATTTATCATGGACTAATTTAATCTGTTTCCCGAATCACACGCAGAAATAATGCGTAGTTTGTTCCCGGGGGATTCAATCCGATGAAATTTGCATCCCAAACATAGGGTTTAAGTTTGTATCCCTTCTGTACGACTTTGCATTTGACGGGGCAGCATTGCATCCTAGGGGTGTACTCCATGCTCGGGTACACACTCTGGTACACACTCTTGTACCCCATGTTTGGGGCATCACTTTGAACCCTATGCAGAGTTCAGCCATTGTTATAGGGTGCAAATTAGTACCCCTATATATTAAAGTGTAAATTGATATGAGATTTAAAAAAATCTATTGGTCTTCTTGCATTCTAAATCGTTCACACAAGCCCAAACATTTTATTCGATACCAGTAAATTTGGTTCAGGTTTATAAAAGTTATATTTTTCATAAATGTGTTTATTTTCGAGGTACAACAAATATGACAAAGAGAAACAACTTTATATTTCGTTTCAGATATACATAAACAATAAGGTCAGTTTGCGAAAATACTGTCAAAATGTTGAGTGCCGATCGCAGTTTTTTGTTAACTAATGAGATGAAAAGCTAAAGAAAAAAGTCAACAATAAGGAGAATCGAATTAAGAAAAATAAGAACAAATACAATCAAATAATCAGCCTATGAAAATTAAACATCATAAGAGGACTTGAGGGAAAAAAGTCAAAATGTTAAAAATGGATGAAAATCTTTGAAGTGGTGGTTGATCAGGGGTCTGGTTGACAACGATCACCATAGATTTTACTCATGTTCTGTCCCTCAGAAACTCAATGGTGATGGTCGACTATACCATGGTGGTCGTTGCGGGTTTCATCATCCTCATCGTCATCGTGCTCTGTTGGCGGGAATGCTCATGTGACTACAACAAATGTGGTCTAAATTCCAACATCGGCTCGAGACATAGTAGTACCGGTGATCTCCGCATCATCCACGACTCAGAATCCACACCCGATGTCACATCAGCATCAGTCAACCTCCAGAATATCAGCCATCATAACTTTCGCGTGCTGGAGGAATATTCGCAGCGTATGGCTCAGGTGATGCAGGGACCCCCGCCATCTTACGACGAGGCAGTCAAGGATCGTCCAACAGATCACGGCACAGCAGTACCGATGTCAACCACCACTTCGGTTTCCCAACACCCAGCCAATTCACGAGCAGGGAATGATGCAGAGGATGTTCCCTTATTGACGAGAAACCGGTGATGGCTTCAGAGGGGAAAATCTGTCATCAACTAAATGAGCTTGTAAGACAATATGGAGTATCATTTTATTAGTGATAATGGCCCTGCTTTTAACTAGCAGTTACGAAACACAGGTCCGCATTTTTTTTTTTTTACCAGGGGTCATCGTTAGATTTAGTGGACTCCCCACTCCCATGAAAAATGTTAAAAAGCTCCTTAAACGTTAAAGGAGAACTTCACTTCGACATGCAGATATGTTGTTTGAGTTGATGGAAAAAAATGCATTGATCTAACTGAACATTTGAGCAAAATCCGCCAATCCATTCAAAAGTTATGGATTTTCCAAGTTTTGATTTACACCCCTCATGTGGTCCTCAAAGTGGCAACCTACGTGCACAAAATGGCTGCCAACATTGAGAACTCTCCGTTCACTTTGTACACAGAATTCCACATTTTATACCTTTAAAAGAAAAGTAGAAAAGGAATCAACAAGATTCGTCCCAAAATATGCAGAATCATTATGTCCATATGTAATACGAAACGCGAAGAGTAAAATTTGGTCTACTTATCGAGAAAAAGTAGAAAATGTGGAATTCTGTGTCCAAAGTGAGTGGAGAGTTCTCCATGTTTATTTTATTTATTCATTAATTAATTTATTCAAAACGGTTTAAAATTATAATATCTTTCGCAGTCTAATGGCCGAATTGCAGATATATATATACACGAATACATATAATGAAAATGAATGATTGTACAGCGAAATAGAATTGAATACTCACAAATTGTAGGGTATACATTAAAACTTGATTTGATATATTTTGATTAAACATAAGGGCTTTTTTAAACATGTGGCTGAGATGTGGAATTGAGCACAAAACAATGAGTACATCATGTAAGTCATACATTCCACTGTTATGATAGAGAGTGAAAAGAAAAGAAAAAGAAAGAGGTGTTCAGAGGAAGGGAAGTGAAAAAGAGAGAGAGATAGAGAGAGAGAGA